>OU343221.1:330604730-330642875 GCA_910596185.1 Chrysanthemum makinoi
TTTCATTACCCTTTTTGTAGTCTAGAGTTAATTGAAAGATATAATATTTTGTGTAACTGGAAACATTGTGTTTAGAGCTACCAAAATAAATAACATCCTGCACTTGTCACGATGTATGAGTTTAAACCGCAAAGAGAAAAGGAACTACTAGCATATGCTAGGTAATCTTCTTGGACTCTTATTATTCCTAAAGTGCTAATTACCCTTGGGGCTATGTAGTCGATAAAGGAGGAATGCATGCTAAAGATTCAAGTTAATTGAATAATAGAATGGCTAGTCCATTGTCTACATAAGTAGAACTTCATATACTTTGCTCAATACCTAAGTATATGCTACTCGTAGGCAATTGAAGAGAATAGGAAAGTATGTAAAACTGCTATATGTTTTCTCAGAGGATGTAATGGGAGCGATTGCATTTATTATTGAAATATCATTCATGTAATGTTGTCAATTTCGTTGGGCTACAGGATTTATTTCTGTTAGTCACCCATATCATTTCAAACTAGCTTTGAAATAATCCATTACTTTTCAAATATGAACAACCATTCTTGAAAGGAAAATTGCATTTTATTTTATAAGATAACACGTTGCCTTCCTATTGTAAACTCACGAAATGTTATCTATAGAATAATAATCCACAATTCCTTATTACAGGTTATGGTTAGAAACTACTTATGATATATATGACATTATCATATTGTTTGAACAATCAATCACGTGTTGTTTGTTTTCATAATATGATGTTGTACCTTTTACAAGTGGGAGAAATCTCAAAGTGTGTGCAAGGAACAACAATATTATTGGTATCTCTTGACCGCAAGGTAAGAAAACTAATAAATCTACTAGGACTTAAACATTCTAGATGTTTATTGCCCTATTACATGTAAACAAGAATTCTACTAGGACTTAAACACATGAGATGTTTATTGCCCTACTACATTCTAATAATGATTCTACTAGGACTTGAACACGCTAGATGTTTGTTTCCCTACTACATTCAAATGTCATGATATAGTGTTAAGATACTTCAAAATTTGACTACATGTTTTAGTCAACATAATTATGGTTATACGATAATGATCATAATTAGAGTATATAATTAACTTGAAATTACTATAGAACTCAATAGTTCCGTTAATGATTACTTTTGTTAGTATAATTATATTACATGTTAAGACATAATTAAAAAGTCCTTGTATTAATCAATGTCTTATAACATAAAGTATATATAGTAAATGTGTTATGTCTTCTCGTTAACACATAAACATGAGGCGTTGAATTATTCAAAGGCGATAATGTATTATTGAAATGTTACGTTTCCTTGTTAACACATGAACATATAATCCTTGAATAGTTCCGTCTTCTTGTGAACACGTGAACATAAGGTTCTTGTATTATTCAATGAATATACCTTATAGCATGTACTTGGTTCGGTAAATACTTTATATATGCAATTTGGCTCGACCCAATTGACAAGTATTTGGTCCTAAGAGAATTAAGTTATCTATAGAATTCCGATATAGTTTCACAATTCTAATAACTCATAGGATACCACTTCATTATGGTATGTCTAATGTGTTGGATCAAACTTTATTCATATTGTTTGGTTCCTGATAGCTTTAATTGATCTACCTCCAAAACATATCAAGGTTAGAAATTGAGTGTGTCATGGATACACTCAATAGAGTTCAAACCTAGAAGGTATTCAAGACAACCCATAGCGAAAACCTAATTCATTAGGGATTTGAGGTTTTACCACTCAAACCAATTGAATCAAAACCATTTTGGATTTTTGATTTTTTATACACTCTAGCTTGAAGATTGTAGTTTTGGTGTTCTTCCTAGCTTGACGAAACACAAAACTATTGCTAGAACTTTTGGTTAAAGAGTGATACTAAATTAGAGTTTTTCTATAAACCTTAATTTGAGTTGTTGGAAGGAATTCCATTATGTCTTGATTTAAGTTCTGAATTTGTTAAAATCTTATGAAGCATTTTATTAACAAATCTTGATATGAGAACTTAAAATGTATTTTGTGGTTCTCCATAAAGAACAATTTATTGTTGCTTAAATACTTAATATTTAGAGAATTGTCTCTACTTACAAAAGTAAGTGGGATATATACAAATCTCAAAGTTTTTTAGAACAAAATACTTAACCTTCTAAAATCTACTTATTAATGTCATGCTAAGGTTAAACATGAAAATGTTGACTGAAGTATAATGATTACTCTCATTCATAAATCCGAAAGGATGCCTCATCACTTGAGTGATATTTTTAAATATCAATCTTTGAGGGATATAAGTTAGAAGATTATTGTAAATCAACTAACTACTAAAATGTATTATCACATCTTGAATTTGATAAATATTTTAGAACTATGAATGACAAGATCTTGATCCTTAAAAGCAAATCGAGTTTTGAGCTTGATTGTTATTCGCCTTCTGGTTAACTTATGAGGTTGGAATGAGTTTCTTTTGAAGAATGACTCACAAGGACAAAATTGTATACATATTAATGTTTGACATTTAATAAGAAGTTTTTAATCATACTTAAGCAATTGAGTGTGATTAAATTTTCTTATATAATACATGCATTAATTATATAAAGATATTTAATTGTCATACATATGATTTGTATGTTGAATATGACAATTAGATTTTATAACTCTTTCTTTATGATTACCTTTTGCGGGGCGTTGTAATCAAAGGGTTATGAATCTATATTATCTTTATGTAGTATACAAAATTTGAGCAATCTATGTTTTAGATTGGATCATGCATCTAAGAATTTGAGATATTGAATTTAATTACAATATGATTCTGATTAAATTAAGACAACTCTTGAGTACATCTGACATTGAGTGGGAGCAATGTGTTTTTCTTAAAATTTACATGTTGAAGATATCATTCTATTTAAGCTAGATATTGATCCTTAAGCTTAGAATGAAATTTCACTTGGAATTTAGGGAATAAAACAAACAACCTTGGAATAAATGTTCATCTGGAATAAACAAATCTCGAGAAAATAAGTCTGACACAATTGCAATATATCATTTGAGCAAGTCTTAAAATGATATATTTCACTTGGAATAATTTACATGGATGGAAACCTTGTGTTTTTAAACTAAGGATTCATCATGTATATATTATATTGTGTATAAGACTAGTTGTTGCTTTTTTGTATAAGAACAAAATAGTGACAACAACAATATCTAATTGAGAGAGTTTAGATTATTGTTAATATAGATGTTTACGAATTATAAAGCATAGTATTGTATAAATACAAATGATGCTAGAGGATTATTTATACTAGTTGTAGTAGGAGTTTATCATTTATGATAAATCTGCTAACTAGTTATGCTCAACATAGAGCATTATTGCATTACACATTACTGAATGAGAATACTCTACACTTTTAGAAACTGTAAAGATAATTGTCAGTATGTCGTTGATTTCTAATACCTCATGCAAGGTAAGACGACATCTCCATACTATAATTCTTGCAATAGTATGAGCATATGAGATAAGACACTCATCTTATATTTCAAATCTCTCGCTATAAGTGATATTTTTAAAATAAGTATTCGAGAAAGTTTACCGGTGAGATGACTATTTAGTTTTCTTTTAAAGAAAGGTTGAAAATGTTGGAAACATTAGGCTTCAACTTACTAAATAAGTTTCATGCATATCTGTTTTAGTATTTGGATAATTGGGATTGATAGACAATTTTTACCTTATGATGAATAAAGATACTTGGTATTTGTTATTCATTCATATAATAATTGTTATCCTATATTTGCATGTTTAATCCTTGAATAATTTTATTATTCTAAATATGTCCATTATCGGTTAACAATATGGGAATATTGTTATGATAAGGCAAATGTGAGTGATGGTTATAATTCTAACGAGAATTTGGATTGTTCCTATAACTCATATATTACTAGAGATGCATATTGGATTCCCCAACTTTCAAACATTTACTTTTGGATCCTTGTCATAAGTAAAATATTGAAAATGGTTTGTTATCTTAGTCCTTAGACTTGAGATACAAGCAAGTTACATTTATGTGTGGATATCATTTTTGTAGTATATGCAAGCGCTATGCAGAACAAGGTAGTTATAAAAGCTATATTTGAATGATGTGGCATCTACAACGTAGTCAATAAAGGATTTGTTACTCCACTTGTTGTAATGCTGAAAGATACCATGGCTCTAGATTTAATGGATAAGCTGTCACGGCTAGGACGAAGGGTAATGCAAGATGATACTTGATTACATTTGGTATATCTAATTAAATTCTATAGCGAGATTCTAAATGGTTAAACTATATGGAATGATTTAAGATCCATAATCCATGGTTTAACGGTATCTATAACAAAATATGATTAGAACAAGACATTGAATGACCATGCCTCTTTGAGAAACTTTTACGAAAACTATTCTCGGACACTTTTAGTTAAAAGCGAGTGAAGGCGTTTGCTAAACGTTTCGTCGTTAGTTTTGTGTGCCATTCGGCACACCAACTCAAGTGGGAGTGTTGGTTTGTAGGAGTTATAAACACACGTAAACGACTAGAAGTGTGTGAGCCGATGGGGGTACACACGATAAACACAGTATCACGTGTGAACGTATTTATACTTGAATATATACCCGTTACATGCATGAAAACTTGACCCGATAACTATTGAGATCCATGGGCTGTTTTGGATTGAACATGGGTCGAATGTGACAGCCTGGCCTTGGGTTCCTTGATCGGGCAAGGATGAAAAGAGGCAAAGGTTTTGGCTTGGGCTTGGTGGCTTGTCGACCAAGACAAGTCTCAAATAAAGGGACGTTTGTTTTAAGCTATTAAAAAATGTACTCTACAACTCATGCATGGAATATACGATACATAATATCCATAAAACATCATCATAAGCGATCCATAGTTTTACCTTAATTCTTAGTCAACATATGTCCACGTTGACTTAGGATTTTTGGCTTTATTTGATATCTAAACTTGCATTAATTCAACTTGGTCCAAGTGTTTAGATATTAATCTATTGGTGATAACTTGCGAATTCGGTCGAATAGCGGCAGGTAGAAGTGGGTTTTGCCTTACGGTCGTGACTTTTTCCCTCGGACAGAAAGCAAAGGATATCGGACTTTTTATGTCCCATATCGGGTAATATCTAATATGCTAGTTTAGCGAGATTTGGTTTCGTCTGATGGAAACAAGATGGTCTCTTGGTGTTTTCCTTGTTAAAGTTAATATTCAAGTTGTATCACTTGTTGATTGGTTTATATTAATGCGACTAGCGTTTTGATCGGCGATATATGTTAATTGGGTTTGTGTGTGATACTCTTCGAGGTATCTATTTTAGATACTTAAGGTTTCCTAAAGTTTCTTGTTCCGTTCTTGGAGATCAATTGCCAAGCAAGGTTAGCTTTTATTTATCCCTTTTAATTAATTAATATTGTATTAATTATTTATTAATAATTACGTGCTTAACATAATTGCATTAACTAGATCCTATCACCCATTGCGTAATCGTAGAGGTTACTGGTTAACTTGTTCTAAAATCCCAACACTTGAAAGTAAGGTATCAAGACACTTAATCTTAGAGGCTTGGTCACAGCTATTGCCACCAAGTTGGCTAATTTGATGTAACACCCCAACCGAGGGGTAGAAGTGTCACATTCGGTGTCATATCGAACATATTTTATAGCGAAAGCCTTATAAAATAATTTACCAAGTCATATAAACGGATTACTTACAAAGAAAAATACAAAATCCAATATGTCCAACGGAAATGAAATCTAAAAACAAAAGCTCTTCAAATAAAATCCAATACGATAAGGTAACTAAGGTCGGTCTTCTCGAATAATCCAACTCTTGACAAGCCCATCTTCAAACCTAAAACTGCCGCAGGAAAGAAATGCGGTGAGCTTAAAAGCCCAGTGAAGGATATAACAAAACGAAAGCTAAACAAAAAGAGAAATACGAAATGAAACAAAGGAACAATAGCAAGGTTGCAACGGAAAGGAAACAATGAGTCAATGAGGATCTGCGAGAACAATTATCTGATATCCAGCAAGAACAACGATCAAGGAGAACACGCAAACGCGCATCCATGACATATATATAATCACATATAAGCAAGCAGATACAAGCACGAAACCAAATCAAGAATACCGGCGATCGCATCCACTCAACATAAGAATAGCACGCATTAAGATCGAGAAATCAAATATAAATAAGCCAACAGGAAAACTAAAAGCAAGCGGAAGCAATTAATTAGGAAGTGAGCATTGCCATGTGAATTAAAAGCCTTAGATGAAAACATAACAAGTATCATAACGATTGGAAGTACTAACACGGTCACACACATAACAAGTAGGAATACAATATGAGCATTATAATTGAATGAATTAGAGACATAGCAAGGCAATTAAACAAGTTAATAAGCCAAACATCATAAGTTGAACCATTTACCCAAATCAATCCGTAGCATAGACTGAAGTGTAAACATGGCAGGTCAACAATAAGCAGATAAGGATACAACGGATGGTCAAAGTCCATGAGATTAACCGAACAAAGTATATATAATGAACAGACAAAATTATCGATTACACATTAGCATGGTCACCAAACAATTTAGAGGGTCACATAACAGTGAGATCACATATCGTCAGATGACAATATGTAACTCAAATAACCGCATATTAATCATATCATAGCGTGTCGGTAGTCACATAAACATGAATAGCATAATCAAATTCAATAAACATATAATAACCCGGTACGTGAATGGAATGATAGTGCGAAACAAGAATGAGAGTGTGACAGATCAAAGCAATAGAATATATATATCTCTTGGTAGTATGGTGAGTCATATAAGAGTACTGAGTAATGAACATATAATACAGAGTATGGTGTATTGGAAAATACAGGGTACAATATAGGTATATCAAAGTGTAAGGGTTGTCAAATCTACCACGAGCGGAAACATATCATATCGTATCATATCATATCATAAGTAGCCATTGTATTGAGGAACCTCGGAATACCAAACCAATAGGAGGGAGACCTCGTAACCAATGGAGTAGCTAGCTCCAGTTGTGAAACGGCAGTATTACCACGACATCATTCACCGACAAATCATATCACAACATATCGGATATGAGAACAAATCTAGGTTGCATCCATACGCCCTGCGAGACAAATAGTGGCCATACAATATATATCGAGCTCATAATCGGATACGAGAAAGGCGGTGTGGAACATCACTCAACCACACTAGAGTCATGCCATTGGTGCATCACCTGACGTGTTACCTTCATGGCTAGGGAAACATATTTGGCTTATCGGGTCAAAGCATAATCATATCATAAGGGTTCATAACAAAGGTTCATATCAAAGTTCATATCATAAGTCCATATCAGAGGTACATATCACAAGTTCCTATCAAAGGTTCATAATCTGAAGGTTCATAATCAAAGGTTCAAAATCAGCAGTTCACATAGGAGATCCAATCAAAGGGAACATAGCAAAGTTATAGGAAACCTTAATAAAAGGCTCGAGCAAAGGATAGCAGTTCAAAACCAATATCGAAAGATGTAAAAGAATCATAAGAAACCCCTCTGAAAGGGATAGAATATCGTGCCTTAGCAAAAGCGAAAACAAGCGGGAAGGTAAGGAAAGCAACGCGTATCTTCTTCAACGAATCTACACGAATTGATATCATATATTACTTATATACTAATTTTATAAGCTTCTTATGCATGTGTAAGTGTTTTACTTATTGATATCCTCTTTTATCTTTCATTTTCTTAAATTCACATCGGGACCAGAATTTAGCGATTTTTATAAATTACTTTATTAGCTCAAATAAAATCAAGTGAAATCCCAGGGGTTCCCATATGAGTTAAAAGACTCTCCAAAAATTGAGGGGTTCTATTTCCAATTAAA
This sequence comes from Chrysanthemum makinoi, assembly GCA_910596185.1. Classification (NCBI taxonomy): domain Eukaryota; kingdom Viridiplantae; phylum Streptophyta; class Magnoliopsida; order Asterales; family Asteraceae; genus Chrysanthemum; species Chrysanthemum makinoi. The sequence goes on from OU343221.1 coordinate 330,612,687, forward strand.
ATGGCCTATGGAAAATCATAAGTCCAGACCTGCCAATAAAGTGATCAGAAAATACACCTTAAAAGTTTGCGCTTATTAGACCTGTTTAGACACCTTAGAAAAATTCCCAAAACTCCCATAAATTCATTTATAACCTAAATGTCACTTCTGTAAAAGGAGAGCTCCCAATTCATTATGGTTTGAAAATGAAAAATAAAACAATACAACTAAATTTCTTTTCTCAGCTTTGACACTTGATCTTGTAAAATTCAAAAATACGACTTAGACAACTCCAAATTCGACCAAAACACTTGGAAAACTTAACTAAGACATAAAATAAACTTTTCCAACAAAAACCCAGATTATTTCACCTATAAAATATGATCTATGACACACACAAATTCGACATATGATGCTGTCCAGTTTTAGGGTCCATTAAAACCATTATAAGCACATGTTTTACCTACCCAAACGCACCCATGACCCATGTAAGCTACACAACCTGATTTAATATCATCATAGCAAGTTTACCATTCTATATTTTCAGTCTTACAAAATTATATACACCCTTTAAACAACCCATGCGACACATTAATTAACCAAACGAAACCCTAGTTTTTAAATTATGAATTCTCTTTTGATATAAATATTTTAGCCTCGATTTGTACAAGTTTATACGACCTTTTATGAAACCCATATTTAATCGAGATACCCCTCACCCAAATCAGATTTATGCCCTTATATCATACAAACAAACCCTAAATCTTGTGCTATTCGACCCAAATTAATACCAAGCGTGTACGCGTGTTTTAACCTCATTCAAGCTTGACCATTACAAAGAAAGTATGCATGTCATGAGGTCCAAAAACAGATTCCATACCAAGATTTCAAGATCTTTTTATTTGACATTCATATATATATATATATATATATATATATATATATATATATATATATATATATATATATATATATATATATATATATACATATCATTATTTTATGTGACAAAGGTAGTATTCATGTGCCAAGGTTTAAACATGTCATTATGTGTGATGTTACATTCGTGTGTACATATTCATACGCATGACGAGATTCTCAAAACAAAGGGTTTGAGGAGACAAGAAGATGAGCACAAGGGTTACCTTGCCAAGAAAGAAGGAAAACACGACCAAAGCGGTGTATCGACAACCTAGGGTGCCCTAGAAGTCACGACAGCAAGCGACCTCAACACCTCATGCAAACCAAACAAACCCTTGTACGAAACACGTGATTCTAGCTGCCACGCAAGAACCGACATCTTTCAGGCCTCTTGTCGACGGCAGTAATGGAGAAGGAGATGATTGCTTCTTTTCTCTTTGCCGTTACTTTTTAGTGGCTAGGGTTTTTGTGTTAAAACTTTCTCAGGCGTACAAAAGAAAAGAAGGGGAGGATATACGTGGGTTTGTTTTTGGGTTCCAGGGAAAGACATTGGCCAAACCCAAGCTTAGTTGGGCCTTTATTCAAGTGTAGTCTTTAATTTGCAATTTGTGAGATTTTTACCCAATGCAAAAATATATACAGCGTTTTCATATTTTAGATGTGAGTGTGTGTCGTTTTATTTATTTACTCAAATTACATATTTGCGGGTTAGGTTAGAAACATATTTAATGAGATTAACATATTTTAGGCATTTTAGAAGTTTAAATTTTTAGGGGCAAAATAGGTTTTTCACGTGTTTAGATTTTAGGGTTTTACATTTGATCTCGTCTTGAATAGTAGGGCTTACAGAGTTAGCCAAGAAATACTTTGCTACTTTATAGGCTACGAAGAAATGCTAGACCAGTTTCTTTATCCCAAACTTCTTGGTCAACCAGAATCATTGCAAAACAAGTTGAATCACTACAAAAAAGAAAAAAGAAAATAATTAAGGGGCCGTTTAGTTAGAGAAATACTCCATTTTTTTGAAAAATTTTCATATGAAAAGGGAAAAAACCCGTTTAGTCGCACTTTTTTCCAATAATTTTCCAAAAATATGAATTTCTCATTTTCCAATTCTTAATAGAAAAAATAAAAATACCATTACACCCTTCTCACTTTTTTCATTTCTAAAATAATAACCCCATTTCCTCTCACCCCACTCTTATCAGCCTTCGTCCACCTTCCATCGCCGCCCATCTCTCCGTCCACCGTCTCCATTTTAAAAAGGAAAAATATAACTCCAACTAAGCGGTTTTCAAACTTCTCAACTCTTCTCTAGAGAAAATCATTCAACTTCTCTAGGAATTTAGAAACGGAACAGAAAAAATTTAAGCCAAATGGCCCCTAATTTTTTGGTAAAAAACACCGTTGTCCCATTGAGTAAAATAACTTACCTTCGGGGAAAGATTGTGCGATTCAAAATTAGATGTGATTTCGACTGATATTCCCACTCTGTTAAGATGGTATCTTGTGACTTCCGCTCTTATGTTTTTCCAGTCAATTACCAATGCCTTTAGTCCCGAACTCGCTATGGTTGGATGATACTGCTGCAATACGGTATCAAGAGAGCTTGTTTCTTTTCTCATGAAAACAGTTGTAAGCGAAAGTACTTCCGTGCACTGGTTCACTAACAAAACCAATTTCACCATTCATTAGCCCAACCAATCGCTTCGCGATGCTCAATCCAATCCCGGTCCCACCATAAGTTCTTGATGTCGAACTATCAACCTGCGTATATGTAAGGATATCGATGGCAATTCGGTATGATTATCTTCGTAATTTCAATACGAAGCTAATGGAGCTGCCGACGTTAGATAACTCGTAATGGCTTTGTATTTAAGAAAACTCAACTGGATCTTGAACATTCATACTTAAAGACCAAGTCATTCAGAATCAATATATCTATTGCATTAGCCAAATGAATCACTAGTTACTATCTAGCAAAAGAAAAGAACTACGTTAAAGTTGATACCGATTGATATCAGTGACATCTAAATCCCAAATACGCCATAAATGGACTCGTAGATCGTGATAAACGCCGAAACCAAACGGAGTTAACGGAGTTGCAAGAAATTTCTGGATTTTAAAATTTCTGGGTTGAAGATGAAGAAAACCCAAAATGATTAATAATGGGGACAAAAGTATAAATGTGTATGGACAAAAATACCCTCGACTACATGACAAAAATCGGACATTGACTTTGGCATTAGTGGTCAAGGGACTAGTTTGGCATTAAAAACCCAAGTTTTGGACTCCCAACGATGATAAATGTCGAGTTTGTCCCATCGCGATGCGTCTGTACAAGTTTAGGGACCAGGTGTATTTTTGTCTAAAAAATAAAACAAGAAAGAAACTGTTAAATTTTTCGTGCCATCACGTATGTAGACACTCCCACCATTCAAAGTTAGTAACTAGTGACGGAATAAGGTGTGATGATCAAGAAGAAAACGAATGAGATATGATATGGTCGCGGAATTGGAGTGAAGATAATGTACATCTTGTAAAAGGATTATTAGTTATTAGTAAATTACATTGAAGTATCAGGTTTTCAATCCCACATTAGGAATACATTTTTTTCTTGTTCATATATTGTGGTGCCCTAAAAGCATGACAAGTTGAGATGAGTGTGGCATTGATAGCTATTGCAAATGTTAGGACTTATTAAAGGGATAACTAATAATAATTCCTGGAATTTGACTACATTGTTGTCAGTTCATACGATTTCTCGCATTTTAAAAAAACCCGAACCAATTTAAAAATGATGGTGCGGATTTTGCTTTAAAAAAGGGTGAAAATAACCAAGTTTTGGATTTGTTCCAATTTGGTACCTCAAACTTCAAAACAACCATAAAAATCATCAAAGTTTCAGCTGTTTACGTAAATTTTGTTAGAGTGACCGAATGGAACACTTCTCAAACTTGTCAGTTCATACAATTTCTGCATTTAAAAAACCGAACCAATTTAAAAATGATGGTGCGGATTTTGCTTTAAAAAAGGGTGAAAATAACCAAGTTTTGGATTTGTTCCAATTTGGTACCTCAAACTTCAAATCAACCATAAAAATCATCAAAGTTTCAAAACTGTTTTCTGTAAATTTTATGTTAGAGTGACCTGAATGGAACCCTTCTCAAACTTGTCAGTTCATACGATTTCTCGCATTTTAAAAAAACCCAAACCAATTTAAAAATGATGGTGCGGATTTTGCTTTAAAAAAGGGTGAAAATAACCAAGTTTTGGATTTGTTCCAATTTGGTACCTCAAACTTCAAAACAACCATAAAAATCATCAAAGTTTCAAAACTGTTTCTGTAAATTTTATGTTAGAGTGACCTGAATGGAACACTTCTCAAACTTGGTTATTATTTTGTGGTTATTGTTTATGTTTAGTCATGCATTAACGGGTTGTACATAAAGTTGGTTGAAATTAGTTAAATTAGGAGGGTGGGTGTTTAAAATTAATATACAACATGTTAATGCATAAATTGATACTTTAAGCACAGTAATTCTAGAAAATTACATAAGAATGAAACACTTTTGAAATTTTGATGGTTTTTGTGATTAGTTAGAAAGTTTGAGATATCAAATTAGAACACTCATGAAACTTGATTACTATTGGGTGACATATACAAAAGTTTTAGTTTGGGAGCAACAAAATCAAAAACACGTTCAAAAAAACCGAACCAATTAAAATTGGCGGTCGGATTTTGTTTTAAAAAAAGTTTTAGTTCGGTTTTATTATTATTTGAGGGTTTTGCTAACATCTCCTTAGTGGACGCAGTTATCGGTTTATAAAAGAATGTCTTAATTCAATCAAGTGAAAATGATATTCAAATATATTAATATAGTAATTTACAAGGGTGTATTTAACTATTTATGCATTTTTTTGTCAATTAAGAAAGTTTGTGTTTATTAACTACACCTTAACCTCTGCCCTTAGCAAAATCCTTATATGAAGACCCGAACTGCAAAATTGAATCGCTCACTATTAATATAGAGTACAATAAATATTAGTTTTGATATAAGCAATCACAAAAGTCCATAATATAATAGACATGTGTATGATATATTTGTAACACGTGTTTATTTAACTAACACTATAATAAATTCGAACGTTAGTTTTTATTTATATATGTGTTCGTAGATCTCATCTTTATATACATGTTATCTGATCTTAATATTTATCAACAAAATATTCAACATGTACACATGTAATTTTGATTTCGCTAGTAGTTTGAAAGTGATTCCAAACATGGAGAAAAGATGGCACTTCAATGAAAAAACCGAAAAACTGAACCGCTAAAACCAAAACCAAAAAACCAAAATAAACTTTTAGTGCGGGTTTAGGTTTTAAAAGCTTAAAAACGAACTATCGTTTAGGGTTTGGTTTTAAAAACCGTTCCAAACCGCTCCATGCTCACCCTTAAGGGTTATTAAAAATACTTAAAGTAAACTTATGAGGTTTTTATATTTTTTAAATAATTCTATAAATTTAAAAATTATCCCTCGACTTTATGCTCGCTAAACTTTATAGTTTTTTTACAAAAACAAAAATATGTTGTTTTTATTTATAAATATTATGATCATTATATATATAAAATCAATGTTCATGGAAGTAATTACAAAAATCATAATGAAAGCACGAGTTACTGAATATGTAAATGAATACACAAGATTGTACATATCTGACGACTCATGTTATTCTTCGAGATTAAGTAAGGATGTACCAAAAAATATTCTTTTTTACTATCCAGGCTCAATAAAAACTTACGTTATTCTCTTTATAAGCTTAATCCGCATAAAAGCTAAGGTTATTGAGATAAATTAAATTAATTTTCACTAAACCCAATCATGGGATAATAACACACATAATACATATCATATTACTAAATTAGGCCTGCGTCCAAACTCCGTTAGTATGACTAATGTTAAAGCGACAGCGCCGTGTGGGTTTAAAACTAGTTATTTACTACATTACCATTTTTTTATATTATTAACATCACTTATTGCTAAACAATAAGGTGTGATGACTGATGATTATGAATGAATGCTAATTAAGAAAGAATGATCACTCGGTACATGATTATGGAATTAAACTGAGACATGGAGGGTGTTTGTTTAAAGCTTATTTGCTTGGGAGAGCAAGATTTTTGCCTGATAACAAGTACATGCTTGGGTTTTGATAGCCGAATTTCACTTAGCCAAAACCATTTGGCTAATATCTTCACTAGTCACCACTGGTTCGTACCAAAGGATGACCAACACAAGTGAATGGACAATCGTCAACATTATAACTAATCCATGATCTAATCATGTATATATTTCACTCATATACTAATAGCTTAATGTACAACTTTATTGCTTTTATAAGATGATTTATATATAAAAACAGTCCAAATATTAACTTGGTGTCTTAGAGGATCGCATAGATCTCTGCAGTAAGCCAGTAATTTATTTTTTATTAAACACGTTTCACTCCAGACAATGTTGTAGCCAGGAATGAACTATGTGCATTATAAACTTCTAATTTGAGCCTCGACATTAACACACTTTTAAATTTAAACCGATGAGTTTGGCTATGGTTGACGTGTATTTATTAAACCGATGAGCAAGCTGATTGTTATAACGCAGACAATCTTCTATGACATCTCATATATTCTGCTACATGAACTCAGTATTGAGAAATGAGAATTCAATATGTGAAAAACCATACCCTATATCCTAATCATGAAAACGAAATCAAACAAAGAAAGGGACTGTCACATTTTTGCGCTTTAACATAGATACTCCCATGAGACCCTAGCCTTCCCACACTCAACACCACGATCACCACCATCCGGATAAACAACCCCGATAACACTAACTGTATATATCCACCACCACCCGCAAAAACATCACCATTTGTTATTAAAAGTGTGATGAGAAGTGACGGCATAAGGTGTGATGATCAAGAAAAATGGATAAGGTATAATCGTGTAACTGAATTGAAGATAGTGTACATTTTGTAATAAGTTGTTTGGCTTTCACTCCCACATCAACGACAACAACAAACCCAATCCGTCAAGGTGGTATGGGCTTTCAGTCCCATCGATAAGGATAAAAACTATTGTTATTTATATGTTGGTGCAAATGATCTTGTAAATTGGTTGGTCTTATGTTGATAGGTTGATGCATTATTGAGGTTGATACATGTAAAACTTTTGTAGTGTATTTTCCACTCAATTTAATACAAATTCTAATTTGTTTCCACATTCAACGATTTTGTGTTATATACCATGCACTACTCACCTGAAATTTTTTTGAACAAATACTCAACTTAAATTTACTATCATCTTTTTGGAGAGCTAATAACATCGCTAATTAAGAAAGAATGGTCATTTATTTTTATTACTTTTGTACGATGTCTTTATAAATAATAGCAAAAAATAGGAACTTCGTGTATTATATGAGAATCACAATATCTCTATAAGAATTTGTTAATTTATTCCGGACTAAAACATGTTACATTTTGCTCCAAACAATGTTCATATCGATACTCAATAACGTCTCTTATTATTTATGAGCTTATAAACCTGAGGCTCCACATTAACATATTAGAAAACAACTCAGACTCAGACATCCATAAACACAGCTCCAACAAATTCATAACGACCAAGTCTATCAATCAAACTTTCATTATTTGCAATGTTGGTCTTTCGTCCCATAGGGATTCATATAAGAATGTCAACATAAGCATTTGACACAAAAATATTGCTTTAGCATTCAGTAGACAATTCCATCCCGCATCTCGACTTTGATCAGACCCAAACTCAGAACTTGTTAGCATATACCACCACTTTAAACAAGCTCGAATCCTTCTTATTGTAGAAGATAGCCTTCATGGTTGCACGCTGGAACATGAGACCCGTAAATCCAATTCTGTAGACCTTTGAGTCCCCGCAGCTAACAAATTAAGAAAGAGGCTATTACATTTTTCTTGCCATCACGTAGATACTCCCCCATACCTCAGCTCCACTACCTTGCACACCGCAAAAATGTCAAGGTTTGTGATTATAACTAGTAACTACTAGTGGTATAAGGGTCATGATCATGTAAAAACGAATGAGCTATGATCTGATTTTAAGAGGATTATTAGTTTTTACTATGAAGTATCAAATTTTAAATCCTACATCGGTCAAGGAATACATGTTATTCTTGTTTATATATTGTGGTGTTGTGAAATTGATAAGTTTGGGTTAAGTGTGATGTTGACTTTATTATTGAGATGTTAGTACTTATAAGAAGTTTAAGAAATAAGTTCTGACAACTCAGTAAAAAAGGCGATTCATACAATTTCTCACATTTTGCTATTAACTACATTACCATTTTTTTTATTAATAACATCACTGATTGTTAAAGCAACAATAATACTACTAACAATTACTTATTGGATTAAAATCAAATGAGAAAAAAATCTTAAAATAAATAAGAAGGATGAGAAAATAACTATAATCGCATAATAGAGATGTATCAATAAGTAGATGCACCCATAATATTTTAAATGCATCTTTATATATTCTATAACTAATAATTATATGGATATACATATATGAGTTGTATTTAATAAATTAATTAGTTCTATATATTTTCATCCATATGGTCAAATTTGTCACTTGGCTCAAACCATATGGCTAATATTTTTACAAGTCGCCACTCACCAGCTTGTACCAAAGGATGACCAACAGTGAATGGAAAATCGTCTACATAATAACTAATCATGTATCTACGATTTCACTCATAGACTAATCACTTAATGTACAAATGAATTATAAATAATAACAGCTGCATATATTAACTTCATGTGTTAGAAGATTGCATATATGTCTGCATAATATTTTAGTTACACGTTACCGTTGCATGTTTGCTCCATACAATGTCGAAGCCATGATGAACTATGCAAATTATAGTCTCTTGATAATTAGGAACCTCCGGTTTGAGCCTCGACATTAAAATACTTTTAAGTTTTAAATGATGACTTTGGCAATGGTTAACGTGTATATATTAAGCTGTATCGGCGAAAACTCTATTCAAATGATTGAAAACAAGGCTAATGTGGAGGTACCGTGAGCAAAGAATGTTTGGTCATTAGCCTCTGTATACATTTACATATATTCTTCCACTGCCAAAACCAAATAGTAAGTAGAAATAGGAAGTAGCGAAATGTAGTCATAATGAACTTGATTGAATTTGGTGGTGACGATATAAGGTCTCATGATTTATGGATATGAGAAAAGAATGAGATATAAAGTATATCATGTTTCTAAACCCACATTGGTTGAGGAAAAGAACTTTTGTTGTTTATATTGTTTGGTGATATCAAACTTGATAAATTGGTGTTGAAAATATATTCATGGTAGTTGACGATAACTTATCATTAATATATAATCAATACCCATTTATCAAATTTAATAGCACTAAAGTCTATATAAACAACAAAAGTTCTTGTTTAAAAACATGATATACTATATCTCAATTTTATGTTATTTCACATGCATTCATAAATTATTAAATAAACACTGTTTACATATTGGAACAATTTAAAGAGATTCTCAATTTTTTTAGTAAGCACAAACTCTCATACATATATATAAAGAATCATTTTTATTTTGAGAAGATTTAGAATGTTTTTCAAAAACGATAGATTTTTAACTTTGATTCATGTTTTCAAGCGTAAAACTCATTTTAATGTGATTAAAATTAAAAATGTGTAAAAAAAATTGAATCAAAGTTAAAAATCTCTCGATTTTGCGATATATGAATAATCTTGAATCATCTCGTACAAATTTAATAAATCCTCATCCTAACTTCGATTTTATAATGATTTGTGAATCAAATTTAGATGTATATATTCGATTCACCATAAAATGATGTTTACAATTGAATCAAATAAAAACTTTCTCAATGTAACGAGCTTATACATACATATATATATATATATATATATATATATATATATATATATATATATATATATATATATATATATATATATATATATATATATATATATATATATATATATATATATATATATATATATATAGGATCAGTCTGATTTTTTAATTACGTTCTTGGATGTCTTGATTGATCGATTGGTATTTCGGATCGATCTTAATTTTATACAAAAGTTCTTTTCCTCTACCAATGTGGGTTTAAAAACATGATATACTTTATATCTCAATTTTTTTTATGTTATTTCACATGCATTCATAAATTATTAAATAAACCTTGTATTGGAACAATTTAAAGAGATTCTCAATTTTTTTAGTAAGTACAAACTCTCATACATATATATAAAGAATCCGGATCGATTGAGAAGCTTTTTATTTTGAGAAGATTTAGAATGTTTTTAAAAGCGATAGATTTTTAACTTTGATTCATGTTTTTCAAGAGTAAAACTCATTTTAATGTGATTAAAATTAAAAGCGTGTAAAAAAATTGAATCAAAGTTAAAAATCTCTTTTTTGATATATGTAGAATACTTGAATCATGCAGTAAATTTAATGAATCCTCATCCTAACTCGATTTTTATAATGATTTGTGAATCAAATTTGCGATGTATAGATTCGATTCACCATAAAATGATGTTTACAGGTGAATCAAATAAAAACTTTCAATGTAACCGGAGCCTATATATATATATATATATATATATATATATATATATATATATATAGTGAGGATCGGTCGGATTTTTTAATTAGATGCGGATGTGCGGATTGATCTGGACCGCCCATTTGGATCGATCTTGACTTTTGTAAAAAGTCAAGATCTGCTATGCTATTCGGTACCAATTGACCAGTATATGCGATTTTTTGATTTTTTTTCCTTTGAGCAATCCTTACTATTACTATCTTCTTTCATTTTTTATTTTTCAGATTTTTATGAGCACTTTTGTTTTTGATTATGAATCCTACCGTGATATTAACGATATTATGAGTTCTACTGTGATATTAACAATTTTACTTAATATCATTGTCTTTTTATACGATATTAAGAAAAGTTACGGTGATATTAAAAAAATTAACTTTTGATATTAAGAAAACATGTAAAAAGTAACAATTTTACTTAATATCACTGTCTTTTTTATTACGATATTAAGATAAGTTACAGTGATATTAAAAAAATTAACTTTGATATTAAGAAAACATGTAAAATGTAACTGTGATATTAACAATTTTACTTAAAAAGTTACTTTGATATTAGTAAAAAAAACTTAATATCACGCTAGTTTTCATACTCTTAGCCTTAGTGAAACTACTGCTAGTCTTACTTAGCAGTGATATTAAGAAAGCTTGATAATTACGGTGATATTAACAAAATTCATAATATCATTATACCTTTTAACCATGAAAATGATTTTTTTTCTAAATTTTTTTTCAGCGATTCTTAATAAATTGTTGTCCTCTTTCTTTTTTTTATTTTTTCAGATTTTTTTGAATTATTATTTTTGAATGTTCTTGTGATATTATCCATGCATCCCTACTTAAAATCTAATCACTTTTGATCCCTTCCTATATATATATATATATATATATGTGTGTGTGTATATATATATATATATATATATATATATATATATATATAGGATCAAATAAGAAGAAAAATTAAAATGAGAAGGATAAGAAGAAACCACAACCATACATTTGAGATGCACCTATTAAAATAGATGCATCTCCCAAAATCTCTTTATTTGAAATGTGTGGTAGAAATTCTTCTTATTTCTCATTTTAGTTTTTCTTACTTCTTCATATATATATATATATATATATATATATATATATATATATATATATATATATATATATATATATATATATATATATAAAATCTAGATCAAATAAGATCAAGCTTAAAGTTGTTAAAATGAGTTCCAACTAAAATTTGACAAGCGACACTCTCCTTACAACAAAAATAAATTTTTTATTAACTACAACTAAAATTGTTAAAGTTTCGATAAATTTCTTTTTAAAATTTACAAAACATAGGTGATACACTTTGATTAGAAGTGTAATGTGTATCAGGTTTTTGTATGTGTATCAATTTTGGAATATTTATTAGTGTAATGTGTATCGGTGTATCACTAATCCAAACTCATGTATCATTTGGTTATTAGTTGCTAAAATGTTAATTTGTATGAAAATATTATTTTTATGTGTATTATTGCTAAAATTATTATTTATAAATGGTTTAGTAGTTTTTTAGACTTGATCTTGTTTTTACAACTTTAAGCATGACCTCACGTTAACCCTCCCCTATATATATATATATATATATATATATATATATATATATATATATAATAAAATATAATATCAAATTATTCACGTTAAAAAATTTATTTAAAGTTCGTGAAAAAATTCCCAAAAATTTCACAAGATCGCATATGTTGGTGCATAAAACTTTTGTGAAAAAAGCACCTTCCAACACTCTTGACTGAGCTTCAAGCCACCATCTTTTTTATTTTGCCAAAGATAGCATAACGTCTATGTTTGCCATATGAGATATAAACATTTAGCCAAAGGCTTATCTTAATAATTGTAACTAGTTAACCATCTTTATTCACTAGTAATGTAAAAAGCAACTAGATGTTTAGAGTAGCTAATGAGAAAGAAAACTCTTCTCCAAGATAATAAAGTGGTTTTGTGTTAGCCGGAACGAAGGTTGATTAAGTAGAGAGAAACCTTATAGAAAAAACATTTACCAAAAGATCACATTGTTGTATCAATTTTAGTTATGATAAGATAATGATGTTGGAAATTACAAAAATAGTTGCGCACATCCGCACATATTTATGGTTCTTCTTTATATATAGAAAATTTCAACAACTTGTACCTAAGAAAATATAATTTGACAAGTTGATTGTCATAACGCACAAAATCTTCTATGACGTCTCACATATTCCACTACATGAACTTAGTATTGAGCATTCAGGATATGACAAAGCACAATAGCATACTCTACATCGTTAGGGATACAAAATCAAACAAAGAAAGAGGCGGTCACATTTTAGCACTTTAATGTATAATACTCCCACGAGATCCTCTCTCAAGTTTCACACCGCGATTACCACTATCCACATGAATAGTCCCACTAACATCAATTGTAATATCAACCGCACCACCATAAAAAACAACACAATATGTTATTGAACTGAATTTGAATAGTGCGATGAGAAGTGACGGCATAAGGTGTGATGATCAAGAAATTAAAAATAGATAAGGTATGATCGGTAAATGGTAAAAGATAGCGTGCGTTACGTAGATAATTATTTGGTTTTCAATCCCGCATCGATGAGGATAAAAGAAATTTTGTTATTTAAATAATTGGCCAGATACTTTAAGAGTAAAATAAATTAATTTGTATATTGTTGAATCTCAGATAATTATTATGTTGTCAGTGGACAGGATGGTAAACTCCACTAATCGTTGGTCATTCCATCAATGAGGTTTCTTGTTTGGATAAAGTACATCCAGGAATGATATGCAAAACAGTACTTGCAATTTCTGTTGACAATACGATGCAGCTTTCTTCTTATTTTATTTAAAGGCATCTAAGCCATTGAGAAACTACCAAGAAAAATCATATTTAGGCAATGTAAATTTGTTGTTCCTTTTTCCTTTTGAGCCATTGATTTGCGGTTTTCGGCATTCCATCATCATTTCGTTAAGCAACCTGTTTTGGAGGTTTAACCTTCCTAACATCTTCTTTTTAGATCCCAAACCACAATAACGGAAAGTAGTCTCCATTTCATCGAAAGTTACGTGGTCGGTGAGCTTGATTCGGTCACGAAATAGGCACATTTAAAAAATGAAAAGTAAGTACAACCTGGTAATCTTGTGTTTGGTGATATCGGATTCAGATGAAAAGGAAAACCTTTTTTTAAAATCCATGTTGTGGTTTGTTTAAATTATTGTTTGGTAGATCAATGTTTTTGGAGTGCTTTTATAGGTGGAATCACGAAACGATGTGCTTTATAAATGGAATATGTGCGGCAATGTGCATGTTTAAAAATGACCGACGATTAAAGCATTCAACATACACATGCATACACTATTGATGTCATTAAAGTAGATGCTATTCATGTTTCATTTTATTTTTCTCATCGCTAGTCATTAATATTGGAATATGCAAACTGTGCAACCCATGCTTGAAGGAAAAACAGGTGAACCAAAGCTTCATATTTCATTAAAAAGCAGTCCCACATATGAATGATGGGAGAAATGATTATGTAATTTCATCCCCGTAACTATTATGATTATGAATTGCGACCTCGGTGACATTCGCCTTTTGTAGATGATGTCTGGTTGTTGTATGAAATTTGCATGAAAACAGTTCAAGATCTGAACACAAATTTAGAACCGCAAATCAGGTTTTCCAACCAAACCAAAGACAACATGTTCATATCTGGTGATACAACAAAATGCTTTCGGCATGTCAACTTTTGGTATCGGGTATGACAATATCTGCAGATCATTAGAATAACATCCAGCCATTACAATGGTTTCATTTCTGAACAGTTAAGTCCACACTAAATAGCAACGATCTTTGTTGAATGTCTTTTATACCTAGAATTTTAAATGAAAATGTGGTTTATGAGTGGAATATGTGCGTGCAATTTGTAAGTTTCAAAAGCTGGATACTTGATTAAAGTAGTCAATATATAGCCTGTTCATGTCACTAAAGCAGAGAGCATAGATTTTATATTTAGGTTTTTGCATCACCATATTTTGACAGGAATATACGGATAATGCGGTCTATGCTGAAGAAAAGATAGTGAACTATAGATTTTGTTTTACCAAAAAAAGCACCCGCGTGTGAATGGTGATAGTGATTACCCGAATTGCAATGTCCAATGTTGGCCTTTCCTAGATGATTTCCACTTGCTATATAAAGCTGTGTGAAAAGAAACCAAAACACGAAGACAAATTTAGAATTGTAAATCAGATTTTACAACCATAATGGTTTTACTTAGAGCCACAAATATAAGTGTAACACCAATATTAAGATGGTTGTATAAACTTGTAAGTACCGTGCATATTTCTTAGTCTGCAAAGCTAACAACGGCTACTTTAACATATCTCGCCCCCTTTTTTCATTTTAACTTTTAAATTGATGCCACTCAGTCATCAAGAGATGGCGAAAGCGGGATATAGTCATTCCCGTGCTGCCACATAAACACCGCTATTCTTATAATCGATTTTATCTAACGGCCTATAAAAATGAAGCATCAAGTAGCATGCAACAAAGAGCAAACCTTATTCTTGATGCAAGTAGAACATCGTCGTTAGTCATGACATGCAAAAGATTATAAGTGTAATTAGCAAAACATGTATTGAAATCCATAAGTAAGTATCACAAAATTTCATGAATTTTGGCCATAGCCATATAGCAAAAGGAAGTATAAAAATGCATCTAGTGATTAATGGCAGCGGTGTGACCGGTTATAGATAAAAGCCACTCACCATAGCGATAACGGAAATGCGAGGAAGTTTTGAGCTTCCCAGCGTCTTATTTTTAGAATTAGGCCCGAGTTGTTAACCTAGGGCAGGCTTTCCATTGCATAGGAAGATCGAGGGCCTCGAGGTTTGAATGGTCGCTTGAAAGCCGAGATGATTTCGCATAAAATGAAAGAATAAAAGTTAGGATGTGCGCTTTAGATATAAAGATTGAAATGAAAGAGAGCAACTTTTTTTCTTTGGAATTCACGTTGCAATTTCTTCTAGATTATTGTCTAGTCAGCCATGTTTGGTGGAAAATCTTAGATTAGTGGCTAGTTCATGAAGTGTTTAAAGATGCCTTTAGCTTACCCTAAGTTATGTCTTTGGGTTGTTTGGGAATATTTCATTTGAATGTTAAGTAATGGTATCTTGTACAGTTTGGTTACACTAAGTTATTGCTACAATTTTTTATCTGCCTATATAAGGTGTTTTTTTTGTGGCTTCACATAGCTACCTTTGCACCTTAGTTTTTTTTAATTTGAAAATGAAACACACCCCAAACTTGAATCAACTCAAAAAGCATGTGGCTCAGATGAAGTCCACAATGCCTTTAAGTTCCTATATTTTATAGAACAAGGTGAAAATGAGGGTTCATCATGCTTGGAGAGAAATATGATGATGTTCGCCGTCGACTTGGGAGTAGGGCTGAATTGGAGGAGGACGCTGGTTGAGTGGTGATGATGATCTTTGCAAAACGCTTGTGAATGCTTGGAGGAGGAGGAATTTGGGACCATCGATTCTTGCACCGATTCGGGTCCTTGATGCTAGGGAATCGCGCATCGAGAAAAGGCACCATGTGTTTACAATGGAGTTGTATGATTAGGGTAGCATCCTCTGTGTGTCTGTGATGGCTTGTTTCATGGTCTTTATGTTTAATGGTATGGTGTTATGTCTTAGATTAACAGGGTGTTGTTAATCTTTGGTGGTATGGTTGTAACTTATGTCGAATATGAATAAAAATTACGTTCAATTGTGCTCCGCCAATTTTGTAGATGTGTGTTTTCTTATGTGGTGGAGAAGCGATGATATGGTGAGTCAATTGTGTTTTATTTGGAAAAGTTACGTCTGTTTGTGGTTTAATAATTTTGTTGATAAATATGTAATGGAGAAAAGTAATGATATGGTTGGGTCACTTGTGTTTTATTTGGACAATGTGTGGAGGGTTTCTTGATTGGATTTAACATGAATATGTATTATCAATTAACAAAAGAATTCTTAAGTTTGGATGTGTATCATAGATTACCACTAAAAGTATTGAACATTTTTAAAATTGCTCAATCCTTTAAATAAAGGTTGAGTGGAAAAACAAACCATGGCAAAATTTGATGGTGTTGGTCATAAATGACACCGAAAAACATTATAACGCTCATTGACCATGGTCATTGGTATGAACACATTTTCAAGACAGATTACTCACCTTAGCAGTGAAAGACTTTGCTATGTGATAAGACAGAGCATGTGCAAGAGGCATCCCTATGTGAGCATCTTCAGTCACCGAAAAATCTTAGTAGCGTGAGGTTCAGAACCAATGTGAGCCGCCTTGATCTAAGGGTGAGCACGGTCTAAAAAGGACCGGACCGTAGACCGGACCGGACCGAGACCGATTTCGCAAAATCTTAGGAGACCGGACCGAATGTGCGGTGGTCCAACAATGCCAAATTAGCCTAAATTAGTAGGTTTGTGGTCCGGACTAGACGGACCGAGGCGAATTACCAAAAGAGGGACCGGGACCGTATGTGGTCGGTCTGTCCGATCCGGTCCGGTCTCGTCGGTCGGTCCATTGGTCATTTGCTCCTACCTACCTGATCGATGAGTACTCATTGCCATTCATAATGCGATGGATAGTGCCTTTCAATTTCAAAAAACAACACAATCAGCCCAAAAATACTGCAACAAACTTAACATGGGCTGATAAGACAATCACACAGTGATAAACAACTAACAATTCTCGGTTTGCAAATTATAGGATAATGGTATGCATGACGACTTATTAGCAATTGATCCAATACATATTTAGAAACGACATTATTCTTCTGTTTTCATCGTCTTCCTGCAATATATATTCATATGTGAAAGCTGTGATGTAACGGCACATATCAACCGACCAAGTATAGACTTTGTTTGTCCACCGCAATGTAGGTTTGTTAATTGAATGGCATGCCAGATCTAGGATGATCTATAAATTTGACAAACGATCCTACGTTTCACGTGCCATTCAATAAACAAAGCTGGATTGCAAGCAAACAAAGTATCTTACTTGTTTGGGCGTCATGCATTTAACCTATATCGTTTTATTCCCTGTCTACAACGGTTTAATTTTGTAACCTCTATGTTTTTAGTTTTCACCATTTTGTCTCGGTTTTTTATTTTTTTTTTGCTCGCTATTTTATATCTAGAAATATTTTTTTGTTAATCGTTTTTTTGCTACTCTTGTTTTTTTTTCAAAAGATGAAATTCCTTTGTTTTGGCAGTTCATATGTGAAAAAATGGTAACCATGGCAAAAGATGCTTAATTGATGCCTGTTTATAAGGAATCAAAGTCATGATTACTTCATCTGCATTTGAGGGCTATATAGTGGATCAAATCAAAAGTCTAATAAGCCATGTGCTATTACATCATAGCAATAATAACCAACCCATAATTTGTTCTTTAAAAGACACACATACCATCCCAAAAACACACACAAAAGAAAATCGACACAAATCTCAAATAAAAAACATGTGAAGGAAAAATAAATATGAAGACACCTATGCCTTTTGCGAAGCCCTTGCTGCTTGGGTCTAGCTTTGTGAGGATACGATGGTTGTTCAATTTGGAAGAGAGTGAGAACACGACCATGGTGGATGAAGCGAAACTGGCGAAAAAGGTTCAGGAGATTAGGGCTCGTGTAGCGGGAATATGTGATTGGAGAGTTGGAACTCTTGTATCCATTTGATTCTTCTGTGCAAAGTATCTCGAGCTCAAAAGTTGCGACCAGAAGATTTAAGCGAAGCCTGCGAGTTCTGGACAATGTGACGAAGAAGCAAAAGCGGCACAGAGCATTTTGTCATTTATCGGAGTTGAAGGGGATGGTGTACTGACATCCTTGGTGGGCTTGCTCCATAAGTGGTTAGGCACGGGTGGTGCGGTCAATCCCAACTTTATAATAACTTTATTGTTAGTGTATGAGCAACAAAGTTAAATATTAAAAGTTTTAAAATTATGCCATCGAACTTGCGGCTTAAATGTAAAGGGTAGATGAATGCAAATGCAAAATACCAAACATAATATACAGTATACTCATACTTTATCGTGCTCACGTTCTTGGGATAAACTCACTAGCTACCTATACCCATTCTTTTGTAAGTTTGGTATAGGCACCCGGTATCATGTACGATTCAGCCTATGGTTTAAAAATAGTATGAGAAACTCGTTGATAGACGCTATAGGGTCGTGAAAAACAAACAACATTAACAGACCTTCCATTGGTGGACCGCGAGTGCTGGTGATGGTGGACACTTTCGTGGTGATCGTGCGGAGGTGTAACCATCGAGACATATATAATTTTGGATCTTTAAAGCAAGGTTTCATGCATTCCAATGTCTTCACTTCAATGTCATCATCAAACTCGGCACTTGGTAGTAGAAGGATCTCTCTTAATAAACTGAGAAATCATATCAATATTTAGTGAGTAAAATAGGTAAATAGAATGCACTTGCAGCAGCGATGATGAATTATATTATATATTATACATGAGAACCTTTGAAACCACTTTCGTGTTTCTGAATTCTCTACATCATACTTCTTTCATCGATATCATGTGCACCGAAAATATTTACACATATTACCAAGATGAAGTGCAAACTAATTGTTAAACAATTAATCATTTAATTAGAATTATCAACAAAGCATGAAAACTCATACTAAATACTTAAGAAATGCATGTGGAAAGTTTAAGAAATGCATGTATTATTTATATGATCCTTAAGATGAATATGAAGTGTTGCAACAACTAAATGCAGTGTTTCTTTGTATACCTCCAAGTAATGATCACAATGTAACTTCATGTTTCTTACATATACCTCCGAAATGATCATACATGAATGTTGTAGACTTCAAAGAGCACTTCATATTCACATTCATTTCATTACATTCAATTGAGAGCTTTTGTGGAGCATTGGCATGTTTGTACCGTACTTAATTTTGTGAACAAAAACTCTTGCACATAATTTATCAATACAAATCGTTTTTATTTCCATTTCATCATCACCCTTCTCCAAACTTATTTATCAACACGAAGTAGACATTATGGCTTCAAGCTACTTTAATAAAGAACCTTGTAGAATAACAATAGAAATAGTCTAGTTTCTCATACCAAGTTTCAAATAATCAATGCTCACAAAGCATGGATCCTAAATAGTTTTTTGGTCTGTCTTTGCTACTGTAAACACACAACCAAACTACCAAAACCATATATATCTCAAACTTTGATTTTTCAACATATTCAAGAACTCTTTACTAACGTTAAATACATTCTTGTAAATATCTTGACAACTTAACGTGACGTGGGATGAAAAGAATATGCATGACCTGACATTATAAATGAATTTAATGGCAACTTTTCAGTGGCTAAGGAAACATGATCGCATGGAAACTCGACCAAACCATCTATAAGGTATGATCATGGCAAACACGAATGGTATAAGAATATATAAAACACAATGACAATATGTTTATCCATATTATATTCAGTTGTTGCATACTTATCAAGAAGCCAGTAACATCTCCGAACAAAAGTTGACTGTTCCTCGCCATGTGCATAATATACATGGATTCTTTCAATGTTACCAACCTGTATCAACATCATTGGGAGCTATAGTCACGCAGTTTATTCACTTATCAATCTTAAAGAGTAAAATACAAAAAATCTAATAGTCAATCATATAAAGTTTTCAGTTTTTATATATTCTAGTTTGAGTTTCTTCTGGAAGTTGGCAAGACATTTGGTTCACTTTCGACTTGGTTTTTAATCTGATAAAACTACTGAGACCATTATTGGTCAACATAAGAACACATCCAATCTGTCTCTCGGCAATGTAAGCTCCAGGGAGCTTGTTTACGACTGGAGCCCACCACCGAGACACCAAACCAACATAGACCACTGTTAAGTCAACAGCCATAAAAGAATTCAATTTCTGGGAACCAATGCTTGAAAGACTTGTAAGTCAACTGGAAGCACACTAAGAATCTGAAGATAAAAAATTAACAATACAATCATTACAATTAATTCTGGCTACTTGAAAGTGCTGCGAAATGTTAAGGATCAAATGTTCTTTTATGTTTACTGAAAGACTTGTAAGTCACTTTGTCATTGTTCGAACATTATGGAATCATGCCATTCACGATGAAATAATACAGGGTGAGATAGAACTTTGACATCCAAATTCATTGACTATAAATACATTAGTACATGTTGCTTAAAAACTTCATTGACTATAAATACATTAATACATCTGTTACTTGACGTGCATGTGTGCTTATGCATGTATTTGAGAAGAACAAAAAAAGACAGAGAACCTGGATACTGCAACTTCAATCTTTGGTGAGTTCATCATCACGAACCTTCCCTACTCACCTTCAAAGTGATATTCTGCAATAAAAAACAAACCATATTAGAAACTATGCCATGGCTATAGGGAAAGTTGGGTGACTTGGATGCATAAGTCAATTGTATTTATACTTATAAGTCGACCTTCGAACATCTACATCATCAATGCGGAATGGTTTGCATTCCTGAAACTGTAGAGACAGTTCATATTCGTCTTCCTCGCTGCATTCATTCCCGCAAATAAATGATGCTATGAATCAATAGAGACATATTGAATCTGCATTGAATATGAGGGCCTCCTAAAACGAAATGAGTTGTAGTTATTTCGGTATGCATAGACATGTATGTACCGTACTTTTGGATGTACAACCCCCTGCACATTAAATTAAGGGGGTAAGCTTTAAGTATTATAGATATGAGAATCACAATTTCTCTATATCAACTTGTTAATTTATTCTTATTTGCCTAAAACATGTGTTCGGAGCCTATACATTTAGTTTTACTGAAATATTACATTATTGTTCACAACAATAACTTGGAGTGCTATATTAATGAGGTATGAAACTATGAAGAATAAGTTTAAACTCGAAACAAAAGCCCGTTGTACTATACGAGCACTTGAATCTCTTCATGAAGCGTATGACAAATTGAACATTAGAAGACAAATGATGCAATGTGGAGCTTCTATAGGACCCTCTTATAGGCACTTGTTTTTCAAATGTTCATATCCGAAACAAGTATGGCTGAAAATGAAGACCTTCTCGAGCTAGTAGTAATGTATTTGTTTTTTGTGCTATATGGAGACTAATACATAACCCCCCGGTATCATAATGCCGGCTCCAGCATGTAATAGGCATGCACCGCTGCCCGTTATGATACCAAATCCTCTTAGAGTCTTCACAAAGAGGTGCGTCTCGATACTGAAAAAAATGTAGAATCAACAAAAGTATTTCTGGTGTCACACAAAGGGGGTGTTTCTTTTTACTCTTAGCTAAGACTATCTTTATCAATAATCCAACCCAACCACATCTTTTATTGAAATATTATTTTCTTCCCTTTTCTCTAAAGTACATACAACCAATCCTTACCATTTATCAACAACCCAACATAAAATAATAAAAGTATTAAAAATAAAAAAGAAAAAGTAAAGAAAAAAACAAATAGCCATTAAAATAAAAACATGTGTCAGATTGTGGTTGTGATATTGAGTTGCCATACGACTTAGGTTGGAAGGAAAGTTTGGATGAGTATATTTAAAAATTATTAATTTGTATGAATAGTGTACTTATTTGGATTGGCAGCCTAATTGAAAAACATAGACAAAGGTGGGTCCACAAAAATTTAATAATATTTCTTTTTTAAGTGGGACCTATTTAATTCATTACTTCTCTATATCCTCAAGGTATGAAATGTTAGCTTCTCCCCAATAAGTGACTCATATACATGTGAACCTCACACATATTTATAAGCCTCTTAGTCTAAAAAAAACCCTAAACTACCATCATTTAGAGTTGAGTTGTTGTGACTTATCTACTTTTTATTAGCACAAAAAAAAAAAACTCATTCTCGAATCTGTTATAAGGTTACTCAATTATACTCTTTTTGAGCCCTATAACTAAAACAAAAAAAAAAAAAAAAAATAATTTACCAATTTAAGATTGTAACTAGTTGAGAGGGTTGTAAGTTTCCAAAAGTTAAGCTTGGAATAAATGCCTCATTATTTGTCTGGGAGAGCAAGATTTTCGCTTTATTAATCCCGATAACAAGTACACATTTCGGTTTTGCAATGGTCAGTATTTCACTTAGCCCAAGTCATGTGGCTAAGTAGCTAATCTCTTCACCACGTTTTGGTACCAAAGGATGATCAACACAAGTAAATGGACAATCTTCTACATTATAACTAATCATGTATCCATTTTATTCATATACTAATCACTTAATGTACAATCATTTTCATGTTTAAAGAGGATCACATCATGTAGTAACTTTTTCTTCATTACACCGCGTTGCATGTTTGCTCCAAACAATGTTGAAGCCATAAATGAACTATGCGCATTATAGTCGTTTGATAATTATGAACTTCCAGTTTGAGCCTCGACATTAACACACTTTTAAATGATGAGTTTGTCTAACGACTGCCGTGGCCGAATCAAACCAGGTCTCTGGGTGAAAGCCGGATATTCTAACCGCTGGACACTATGGAATATGTTTAGTTCTTGTAGAAAAGAATATGGTCAACATAAGGTATAAGGTGTGATGAATAAGGTATAATCGTATCTGAATTGAAGATAGTGTATATTTTGTAAATAGTTGCTTGGTTTTCAATCCCACATCGTTAAGGAAAAAGAACTTTTGTTAGTTATATACTGTGGTGCAAAGGAACTAGAAAATTGGTTTGTGTTTTATGTTGATTGTTTGATCGTTACTTCTGGTTATACATATAACCGAGATTCAACAACAATCAATCGATTTAATCTGAACTCTATTTTTCCCATTCAACGATTATTTTATTTTATATACCACACACTAGAACTCTATTTTTTTCCACATTCAATGATTATTTTGTTTCATATACCATACATTACTAAACTGAAATTTACTATCATCTTTTTGTATTATGTTAGAGCTAATAACATCACTTATTTCTAAAGCGGAAACAATAGCAATTACTTATTAGTTCATACTGAAAGTTTTTCCAACTTTTATAGAATAACAGCTAGTAGCGGAATAGGTGTGATGATTATGAATGAATGCTAATTAAGAAAGAATGATGATTTGCTACATGATTGTTAAATTAAACTGAAGACATAGTAGTGTTTATTTTGTATCTGATAAGTTTATTTTTCTTTATTTTTATAATTTTCGTCAGTTCTTCCTAATCATGTATCTACAGTTTCATTCATATGCTAATTATCGCTGTTATATGAGAATCACAATGTCTCTATAGCAATTTGTTAATTTATTCTTGACTAAAACATGTTACATATTGCTCCATACAATGTTCGGCCTATACAATATTCAGTGACGTCTCTTTATACTTAGGCTCGACATTAACATATTACGATATTCACTCACGTCTCTTTATACTTATGAGCTTATAAATTTGAAGCTTGACATTAAAATTTGCAGACTGAGAAAAAATTTATTACAGTGACAAATAAAAAAACTTAAAAATAAAAATGTTCCATTGCCGGGAATCGAACCCGGGTCTCCTGGGTGAAAGCCAGATATCCTAACCGCTGGACGACAATGGATTTTGTTACATTCATTTCATCAATCAGGATATATAAGGTAAGATGTTTGTTAGTGTCATGTGGTAACCAAAATAGCATGTTTGTTATTAGCCTTTTCATGAGCGGGGGAAGGCTAAGTACAGTTCTTTGAATCAAACGTTGAATAAAATAAATTCTTTTAAAGATATCAAAGTAGAAATCGGTTTTGGTCT
This sequence comes from Chrysanthemum makinoi, assembly GCA_910596185.1. Lineage (NCBI taxonomy): Eukaryota > Viridiplantae > Streptophyta > Magnoliopsida > Asterales > Asteraceae > Chrysanthemum > Chrysanthemum makinoi. The sequence goes on from OU343221.1 coordinate 330,637,195, forward strand.
TGAACTTTTCCAGGAAATTATATGGTTTTGATATGCGTAAATTTGTTAAGAAACTAATAATTCTAACTCGATTGTCGTTACCAAACTTAACTCGTTTTGACGAGCAGTTTCGTAATGCTAGTGGTTTTCAATTATTCTAACAATGATTACAAGCTTCTACAAGTGGAATCTGACGGAGCCTCGGGTGATTTTATCTATTCCCAAAAATTAGATCCGTGTAAAAAGATTGCTTAGTACATTATCTCTAAGTGTGAAGTGGTGAGTTTCAGGGTTTCCCTTCACGGGTTTCTTTTAGTGGTTCGGGTCCCGGGAGCTGCTCGTTTGGATGATTTAACTCGGGGGTCGGCTTTCAAGTGTGGTACCGTTCTAAAAAAAAATGAATAAACAAATGAAAATGTTTTATTATTCGTTTTGAGGTAAAGTCAAAAAACTTTACACATATGTTCTCGTCCCTTAATTCAAAAGATGGACATGTTAGTGTAAGTTTAGTGATAATCTATTAGTAAGGCTACACGAACAGAGCTTGTTCAACTGTTTAAGTTTAACAGGAGAAATAACCTAACACGAACAGTTAAGCGAATGGACCTTTAATTTGTTTACGCGTTTACTTTTTATTGTAACGCTGACGATAATGTTAAACAAATGAACTTAACTATAAAAGCATCATATATATACAATATACATGCAAATTAGTTTCATGTATGTCGGTTTCGTGTTCACTTCATATTGTCACGACCTACGTCGTAATTCTGGAAGTATGCACGCTATTCTTGACGACTCGAGAGGCATAAATAAGTGTCGGAAATATCTATAAGTTTTTATAAGCGGATATATATTTGATTTTTCCATTGATGATTGTGCTGTAATTCTAGATAGGCCCTAAAAGGTTCAATTTAAGAATAATGTAGAATGTTCATGTACATTTGTAAGTTCTTAGAAGTAGTATAAATAGTGGTGCATCCTTTAAGAGAACAAGAAATGCTAAAACCATAAACATTTCAAAAACATATAGTTACATAATGACATGGAATGTTCATTTGTGAATATATATAAGAGAAAGAATGTTAAAGTAAGAAAAAGAATACCACAAATTGAAAGACATATCTGTGAATACTTTTTATAAATGCTTTATTGTTCTCGCAATTTTCTAATACAACACATCGCATATATCCTCTCAATTAAAGTGCCCTCAATCATCATACACCAACTACTATCATATCTTTCTTTTCACTCGAAAGTAAATTCAAATTTAATCTAAGGAAAAAAAAAGTCGGCGAAAGTTGGAACGCAAGATTTTGGAAGTGGAAATCAGGTCGCCATAAGTTGCATACGTGCTGCCAAAATTCGCAGACAGTCGTAGGAGGAGGTAGATGAGGTCGCCAACAACATAGGCAGTATTTGGGTGGCAGTATTAGGTAAATGGGTGGTAGACGGGGTTGGTGAGAGAAAAAGTTGAAGGAGTTGATACCACTATATTATTCTGTGGAACCATTTCACCTATGAGTATAAGAGGTTGTCTGACTAAAAATCTCACATTGAATGTTTCGACATCCCATGTACAACATTAAGATTGTATTACACTTATTTTGATGATGACTACATGCTTGCATGTCTAACGTGTAAGGAGGGTATTTACATATACTCGTTGAAATTCGACTCGTGGAGAGGGGTCAAATCTTCAAGGGATTTCTTGCATCTTTTACCCTCATTGGATTTTAGAACCTTGGATGATAAGTAATTCGATTTTAGATCCTTGTGTGGGATAAGGAAGCAACAATTCCACATCTGCTCAATCCTCCACCTCAGTAATCTGATTCAGCAACAGTCATCCATAATGTCAGAAGACACAACCCTCACAAGATGCAAATCACACTCATGAAGAGTCTGGTTAATTGTAGCTCAATGTAATAGTACAATGTAATATTTAGGAAAGAGTAAATTACACCAATCGTCCTTGTGGTTTGCCCAAAATAACACTGCAAGTCCTTTGGCTATCATTTTTGCGCCATCAGTCCTTACAATGAAGTTTGATAACACCATCAATCCTAGATCGTTAGATTCCTCCATTAACTCTTCACATGTGCCATGCACATAAGGGTAGAACAATTGTTTCGTCCGTTCTTATACATTTTCATCCTATTTTATAAGTTTTCGTCCGTTTTTATCCGTTTTCGTCTGTTTTTATACGTTTTCGCCCTTTTTTATATGTTTTCTTTCGTTTTTATCCGTTTTCATCTATTTTTATACGTTTTCGTCAATTTTTATACGTCTTCGTTTGTTTTCTTACGTTTTCATACGTTTTATCCGCTTTTATCGTTTCTGCCAGTTTTAAATCGTTTTTACATTTTCGTCCGTTTTATAGGTTTTCGTCTGTTTATCTGCTTTTGTTTAGTTTTATCCGTTTTCGTCTATTTATATACGTTTTCGCCCATTTTTTAAAATCTTTATACATTTTTATCCATTTTTTAATTTCATATGTTTTTGTCCGTTTTATAAAAACATATAAAAGCGTAAAAAAAGATGAAAACGTGTAAAGCGTAAGAAAAGGATGAAAACATATGGATTTTAAACGGATTAAAATGTAAGAAAATGGATGAAAACAGCGAAAACGGATAAATACGTATGGCGGAAAACGGATGAAAACATATAGCTAAAGCGGCAGATAAAATGTATAAGCGGACGCGAAAGCGTTTCAAATAAAGCGATGGCGGATGAAAATGTAAAACTGACGGAAACGATAAAACCAGACAGCGTGTGAAAACGGATTAAGGCGTATGAAAACATATAAGAACTAATTAAAACATATAAAAACAGAAAAAAACGTATTAAAACAGATGAAACGGACGAAAACGTATTAGAAGGACGAAAGCGAAATTTCTACCCTCATGTGTATGGCACATGTGGAGAGTTAACGGAGAAAGCTAACGATCGTTAGAGATAGGGATTGATGGTGTTACCAAACTTCATTATACGGATTCATGACGCAAAAATAAAAACCAAAGAACTTGCGATGTTATTTTGGCCAAACCACAAGGACGAACCGTGTAATTTACTCTTTAGTTATTTGACTTTCTAGTTTGACTTTATCCTTGTACTTTGTTATAATATTGCACTTGTAGCAATTGTTGATTTTAGTGAAAAATTTCCCAAGTCATTCTCTCTGAAATTCAAGATAACCAAATAATTGATTCATTTTAGTGCAAATTATAACTTTGTAGCTTATTCTTGTAGCGCCTTAAACTAGCAGAATTGGAGAGAATTTAAGATCTTTACTTTTATCAAATGACACTAAATGAGCAAATGCGGGGTAGTTCTTTAGATATGATATAAAAAGTTTGGGTTTAGTTCAATTTTTTGTGCATCTACCCAATAACATATTTAATTGGGCCGAGACATACGAAACTATACATAGAAGCAACAAATATTGGAGAGATGGTGGATCGAGGCCCACCAAGAATTCTAGGTAACACACATATCCATACATTGTTTTCTCTCGACTTTTACCAGATTTGAAGACTTTTACTCTTTTAGTGCGACGTCAAAACGAGAACAAGGTTAGATCTTTTTATTGTTTTAAAAAGATGGTGATAGTGATTGTTTTGTTTTGTTTTGTTTTCTTAACATTATGGTTATATCTTTGTGTATTTGCTTAGAAAGTATCAACCCTAATTGTGGATGATTAACTTAATTAATTGGTCATATCTAATGAAGTTAGTATAAACCCTAATTCAAAATTTATTGAGATATATTATAATACTAGAAGGGTACCCGAGTAATGTGACGACGGATATCCGGTGACCATTTTTGTGACGCACAAATATTTTTCATTTTATACCTTACTTGTTTTTCAAAACGGTGTAAATAGGTGTCACTTTTATTTTTCAAATTTTACTATTAAATTAGTGGTTATTAGTGAGCTTTTCGTATAAATAATTCTTTTAAAATATGTCATTGTATAAATAATTATATTAAAATATGTCATTATTAGAGTGTTATAAGTTTAAATGAGACTTAAATTTCCAAAGTTTACAATTAATTTTTTAATTTTTTTGTTTTAGTAATGTTTTTTGGGTTAAAATTTTAAGACTGCCATAAGAGAAGTCCAAATACTTTATAATGTAGTATAGATAATAGGTTATCCGCTTTGCGACGGCGAATCTTTATAATTAAAATGTTTGGTAAACTATGTCTTTTTATTTTATATTTTCCGTCACAATTCATTTACGGTGACGAGCTTTTGTTAGAGCGACTTAAAATAATACCAAACTATTTTGTCTAAAATAAAGCATAAAAAATATAAATGCTTATGTTTTTAAACATGTATTAGTGAAAATTAAGACCAAATACAAATATGTGTTAGCATGTTTGATATTATTTTTTGACACTACTTATTTAGAGAATTTAGGGACCTGATTGTTATATTCCGCATGTAACCCCAAAGTTTGAGAAATAAGTTTTTGACATTCGAATTTATAAGGCCAGCGGTCCGAATTCTACTAAAAGGATGGTCATCCAAATAGTTTTGGTTACGATGTGTTAAGATTTCATATAAGGCCTCGTGAAAATGAGGCTTTTAACAAGTTGTATAATTTTATTTATTTTTTATTTATTTATTTATTTATTTTTGTTCTTAACCATGCTAAAGATTTAGTTTGTCCCTATACAAAATATAAATCCTTACCAAGAAACCCGATTTCTATGTACACATGTGTTTATACCTGAAAGTTGAAAATATAATACCGTAAAACTAGAGGTTAGTTGATTAAATAAAATGCCATTATTATTTTGTCCATTTTTCATTGTTCCAACTTCTCAATACTAAAATGATTTTGAACGGGCATTAATGGGACATTCTGGTGTCTTAGACTCTAAGCGTTGTATCAATTATTTCTCGTTTATATATACGATGGATTAAGAAAGGAAAATAAGACCCAAATGAAAAGGTCATTACTTTCACCTTCAGTTATAGGCCTCTATTTTATCCTATAAAAATGTCGAACTTATTATTAAAATAAAGCCCGCTTATTTGATATCATTTCTCCAACACATGATAACTTGACACCCACTACGACTACCGTCCGGCTACCACTTCGTCTCCCTTCACCTTCAACCATAAATTTTTTTTCCGTGCATCTCTTCACCGTTGCCACATAAGTCGGTATTACTAAAAAGATTTTACCACCATTCGCCTTTCATGCCTTATCAACAAAGTCTCACTAGCAACCACCACAGACGTGACCATAATAATTTTCCCTTCCCGTCATTAAAGATTTTGATACATCTATTTTAGAAATAACCTATTCCGATCATGCCTCTTTTTAGGAGTGCCTTGTATTGGTTTTGTTTCAAGAGCGCCTAGAATTTGGTATCTATCTTTGATTTGTGTTATAAGTGTTTGTGCAATTCATCACCAAAAATGTATCCGTAACTGTATTTTTTCTTATAAATGCTCCAAGAAAGGTTGTTTTGTTTAGTTATTCTGTACAACAAGCTTTTAATATTGTATTTTTGGAATGTGTTGATATTGATATTAATAGTTATGATAGGTTGGAAACATTAAATGATTATTTCAACAACAATCAAGGGCGAAATAATCATTTTAAATTGTTAAATTTTCAATAATTTAACATGAGGTTGATGCATAAATAGTACAGAAAAGTAGGATACACAAAATCCTTATT
>OU343221.1:331954712-331997494 GCA_910596185.1 Chrysanthemum makinoi
GAATAGCAACTATTGTTTACAATACAGAAACTTAAACAATACAAACCAAATGAAGGGTTTCCCTCACAACTAACAATCACCAGAACTTTATAAGAGAGATACACAATATTTCACACACTGAGAGAATGAGTTATGAGGAGAGAAGTGAAGAGGGCCAGCTTAAATACTCTTGATAATCATAGATGCACTTTACTCCCTTGAAGTTATAACACGGGAACAGCTTCAAACCTTTAACTTTGGATAAACATCACTTTAAGTCCTTTAAGTTGGTGAAGCTTATATTCAACACTTCTACCATGTCTAACTCCCCACATGCAAATGAGAACGTACTCGTTATTTGTAGATACATACACATAATAAAACTTTACCCTAATTCTGTCTATACAATTCGTTTTATAGAACACCGCTGCGTACATCTATCATCAATTCCAAACTCACACTCTAAACACTTTAAGATACATTTATCCTGCAAATGCTCACCACACATGAAGGCGCATTCACCATCACTTTCAACACCTCGGCAAAATGAATAATCGTAGGGTGATTTCGACTCCTAAAAAAGCCTCCAAGCTTTACATTATCAATATGAACAACACCTCTGTCAAGATAGAAAGGGACGCGCCCTCCCTCTTGAAGTAGCAACACAACACAAGTCGGATGCATAGAGTAGACACATTGATCACAATGATAGAAAAAACAATTAGGATTTAATTCCTCTTCGCAAACATCACAAAAGTAATCACCGAGATAGTTTTCAACTGGGAAGTACCTTAGGGTCATGGGATGCTTGTCAAACTTGTGCCTAATTTCCGCGGGCCACAACAAAGCACACTGAGGATGTACGTAAAATTTACAAGTATAACAACCGTAAAAAAGTTGAGTCTTTGCATCAGACAAACACAAACGACAATACTTTTCGGAACTTGGCTTATGTTTACGAAGTAGATGATTCAGATGAGATTTATGTGTGATATATTCAGGTGTGACCCCGCAATAAACATCAGCCATGTAGTTAGTTTGATCAGAATCGGTATCAGAGTAAATAAATCCATTGCAAGTTAAGTCACAATGACAACAACGGAAAAGACCGAGTTTATCTTCAGGGGCTTGTGGCAATAGTTTAAGGGTAAGTATTTCGTTAAAATTATCCCTCCTCTTAACTTTGGTAGGCAACCGGGTGCACCACACATGGAGAACAAAGTTGCATCCCTCATCAGAAGTTGTACATTTGTAAAACGACATGTTTGTGATTGGTCTTATGCATGCATTGCATAAAACTTCAACCATTTTCATGGAATCATGAATGGATGTTGTTGTTACTATTGAAGAGGTAGGTGTTGTTGTAATATCAATATTACAAAGATGGTGTATCCACAAGAGTTAATGGGTGTAGATGCAATGGATGTGTTAGGTTTGTTTCGAAGGCCCTAGATCCACTTTCTCCAAGAAAAGTGTTTTAACGCATCAGTTTGATCGGGGAATGGGAGATGGAGAAGATCAAGATAGTCACCATCTTCATAATTTTTAGAATGTGCCCCCTTACCTGTTGTACCATATTATAAATATCAGGGACGGAGCCAGAACCAAATATGACCGGGTGCACAAAATCTTTTGAATCATAATACTGGAAACACATTTCGAAGGACCGGGTGCATTTAAGATGCATTTAGAAAAAATCGGTGTTTTTTCAAAAATTAACACTACATCTAAAATCCATAGGGTTCCCGGCACCAAGGAACCCCTAGCTCCGTCCCTGATTATAATACACGTACAATCACTTAATTATACATGGCAATTACATATATAGACCGGCTAAAAAGATTGTCATTAGTGACAAATAAATAAAGTATCTCTAAAAGAACAAAAGTGTCATGGCATTGAGTGTAAAGATATATTTTTCGTCTTTTGAGACACATAATTTCCACAAAAATGTCATTAAGTGTCACGGTTTTGAATTTTCACTTACACTTTTAAAAAGTGTCATTCAAAAATTAGATTCATTGACACTTTTTTTTATCAGCCTCTGTAACTAAAACTTAATTTTGTTGCGGCGATAATTAAATGCAATATATTAACGAACTTAGATTTAGTGACAGCTTGTACGTACCTTGATTCAAGCGGATGGCATTGGGTGATGCCTCTTTTGATGTAGTTGCGCAATCTGTGTGTACATAATATCGACATTTCTCACACTTATAAATCCAAAAAATTTCATCGAATCGCAGTTCACATACCTTACATCTTGGATCAAATTTAGCTTTTTGATCATCTTTTGAAAATGAGTAAGTAAGAGTGAGTGGGTGATTAGGAATGAAATTGTCCTTTCTAAAATGTTGTATTAACAACTTTTTCCCGCAAGAAAACACAATCTCTATGGGCGGAAACAAGTGATACAGTGATAAAAGTTTCCTTGGTGTTTGTTGCCACACGCATGACAAATTGCCAAAATATCCATAGGGATGGACATTAATGGGTGTTGGTGGCTAAGGTGATAGATAATGTGGTTTTGTACGCCATTTTTGGCACATCCTAAACCAATAGAAACATCACATTGAATACAATGATAATTTAGGTACTCGTAGTCATGCTTGCGTGTACAAACTCGACACATACACCATTTATCTTCTGAGACTTGACAAAGGATAAGAGCATGATCATGATGAGATTCGTGTCTTAGCGTTGTGAGAAGCTCTGCACATAATTTGTGAAGTGAGTAGTCACAATGATCACACGTATAGTAATACCTGTGATAGAAGTTGATTTCTTGACCACAACGTCTACATGGACATCGAAAGTCTTGTTTCATAATCAACTCCTCCTCATCGTCGTATACTACTTCATCGCGTGGATATTCTGGATTTAGATCTATAAGTGTCAATGGATGTTCATGTTGTAACATTTCCATTTCAACCAATTTGATTTTAATTTGAGGAATTTTTTTTGTGTGAACAATAGCTAACATAAAAGATGATAACCTGAATTCGAGATGTAAAGAACATTATATAAGGATTTTTTTAATGGATACATTCTTTTCCTTTTCTCTAAGAATCCATAGATAAAAGATACGCATGTATTTCGAATATAGATCGGGCGATTGACATGTTCATAAAGAAAAAGATATACTTTGATAAACAAAAATGTAATTCCTCTTTGAACATTCTTTTCTTCTTTATGTAGTTTAATTTATCTCTTGCTTTTATTTTGTGTTTGAAATTTTCAATGCAACTATATAGCAAGTCCTTTACTTTATCATCCATTAATTTACTATATTCTATAACATTCATATTTGGCAGAAAGAGAAACAACACTACAACAAATTAATATTTGCATGCATGTACTTTTTCTATTCGATTAAGTAGATAATTTATTGTGTTTACGATTGGAGATATCAATTTCGCTAAATTTTCGTTTCTTTTACTATATCAAATGATTCAAGCATATCATATATATTTTTATGAATAAACGAGTGTGTTGATTTGTACAAAACTACAAACTATTTTATTGTCATAGAATCACGCAATACCCTATTATATATTTGTTTTATCTGCCCAAGAAATGAGAAAATTCACTTCCATGGTATGAACTCTAGTTAGGCACATTTAGCTTGTTGTTTTCTGCAGTGGGTAGGATCCTCTGAGTTTCTTAGACATGTTACTTACGAGATGGTTTTTTTAATCTACGATTGAGCCGTTGAAGAGAATTATCTTTGCAAGTCGCCATGTCCTTTTACCACATCTACAGATGAACGATTTTTCTTGGGTACCAAAACAAAATGAGTTGATTCGCTGTAACCTTTATCAGAATTACCAACATTAGTAATTTCTCTCATTAATTTTGCTTTCAAATACTACGTAATTCATTTGGTAGCTTCTTAAATGAGTTTGAGGTGGGTCATGGGAAGCATTATTTTTTCTTTAAATGATAACTCACACATTGAACGATAATATGCATTCTCGTAATGGGAAGCGTCGTGTATCTGGTTCAGCCATAGTTATCACATAACGCAAAATAGTTTGTAGTGTTCAAAGAATGCATACAGTGCAAACAAATTAGTTTTAAGAAATGCCCTTGTATCAATCCCACATCGCCCCTGGGTGAGATAAACAAACAAGGAGGGGTTGCGTATATAAGCAAAGGCCTGATATTCTAATAAGCATACCTTCTCGCCTTTTGGCTAAGATCAAGTGTAGTATCTGTTCTTATCAGTTTAATATCTGATATGTGAGCCATCGGCTCACTCGATATTAATCTTATTTTTTTATGGGGAAGAGCCCATCACAGTAGCTTGCTGCGGGCTCTTCACGGTCGCCTTGGCACTATGCCTAGGCTGGCGCACCCCCTCCGATCTATAGTTTAATCACTAATTGCTTTAATTGGATATGGTATTTGCATTATTGCTGTAATTCCAATGAGGACTTTTTAACATTTTGATGGACAGTAGGTACTGTTAGTAGGTACTGTTAAACATCATGTTTATTAATCTTGGTACAGAAGCAAGGGCAGATAATCAATGCAACTAATAAAATTTGGGATTGCACAAATCGGGGCGGTTTTATTTGTTTCAGATGGAATATACAAACCACCCTTTTGTAACCAGTCAACGGGTTGCTTTCTTACCAATAGCTGACCCACGGGTGAAACTTCTAGTTTACCAACGGGCCAACCCTCAGGTGTCAAAAGAGCTCACCCATTGCCCTCCCTTGGCCATTTAAACATTTTTATTGACAAATTTACCCTAGTTTTAACTAGAAAAGTACAGTTAATATATCAAGAAGCAAATTTTGAAGTAATAATTGGGTTCAGAATGATCTATTGTTATTTGTAAGTTGTTAGTGTTTGTCAATTTCATAAAGTTGCAAAAAATAGCTTAAATCAACTGTAGTTAGAAGTATGTAAAAAATTATTACCATGATATGTAGAGCCCAAACATTGATGTATGTTCAACTCAAGCTGCACTACCAGAACAGAAGTACATCAACTTGAACTAGTAGTTAGTAACAATAACATACATATGTTACCAGAAAACATCACTATTGTCTTTTCTATAAATACTCTACCAATAGTTTGATGATACAAGCTACATATTCCTATTATTACTTGTATGTTTCAATGTAGATACAGCTCAACCAACACGATACTGGGACGAGATTACACATATTCCTATTAATACTTGTATGTTTCGATGTACATGTCAAAAATATCTCCTGTATACATGAAAATGTCAAATTTATAAACCCCTTCAACCACTTCTAACATATAGATAGATACATCAACAAAGAAAGAGTCAAGACTTAACTTTTAAATGTCGATCCACATGATGACAAGAATAATCAGAAGCTCAATTATCAATTTAATTGGAAAAATAATATATCGATATATATTGTTGTTAATTTGGCAAAAAGTTCTTAAACTGTTTTGTATTCAACAAAGTTGAAGATTGTTACAACCTCCTTACTGCATTTACATAAAAGAACAAAGATGAACTCGTAAAGGCTCCAGATACAATGCCTATGGAACTGTTTTGTGCTTCATCCTTGCAACTTGAGATCAATATCTAGACCGGTTGATAAATACTCTTTTAATCTTTATCGATATTTTGATGACTCCTTCCATTTTATGCGTTTTTGGCGCAAGTTTCAGCCTCATCAAAATCAACGATAAGCATATTAACTTCACTGGTTTGACATGTATCACACACAACATCATGAACCCCTTGGTTGGGTAATATCTTGCTACTTAATCATAGAATGTGATTCCTCCTACCATGTTTAACTCCCACGCGTACCAGTCCTACTTGAGTTTCTCGGATCACAGAATGTCTACATGGTACACAAGTTACGACATCCTCAATGCTTCCATAATTCCATGCGAGGATTTGTTTGATCTACGGTTGAGGAGAATTATCTTTGTAACCCCCCATATCCTTTTCCGCATCTTTAAATGAATGATTGTTTTTGCTACCAAAAACGACATGAGTTGATTCGCATACCTTGGTGAGCCTGTGATAGACATCACAGTTAGTTATCATTATTTAACTTAATTTCATCATCGATTTTGCGTTCAGAAAATACATTTGTAGCCTAACTAATGAGTTTGAGGTGGGTCTGGGAAGCATCATTTTCCTTCAAATTCAAACTCTCACACCCAACTATACTATATGCCTTCTTGTAACGGGAAGCATCGTGTATGTGGTTTCACTATAGTTATTACAGAACGCGAATCAGTTTATACAATCTAGTGCCCAAAGAATGCAAAAAGTGCAAGCAAATTAATCTTTTAAAATTTCCCTGTATCAATCCCACATCGCCTGTGTGAGATAAACAAACAAGGAGGGGTGAGTATATAAGCAAAGGCCTGGTATTGTAATAAGCATACCTTTCTCGGCCTTTTCGCTAAGATCAAGTGTAGTATCTATATCTGATATGTGAGCCATCGGCTCACTCGATATTAATCTTATTTTTTTATGGGGAAGAGCCCATCACAGTAGCTTGCTGCTGGGGTTCTTCATGTGTTGCCTTGGCGTTGCACTACAGCCTTGGCTGGCCCACCCCTCCAATCTTTAGATTTGAAGTTTATTTGCTGCAATATTTGTTTTGTCATAGATCTCTGGATGTTTGTAACACAGCCAATAACAAAATGATTAACAATCTTTCATTTGTTTTGCAAGCCAATGGCAAATTTTTCATAACTTAATGAAGCAGTTTATCAGATTTTTAAGATTTTTCAGATTTTTCACAAGACAATACCATCCTTATGTTCTTGATTTTGTTAGACAAGCAAAGGGCACATCATTAATGTATCTAATAATTTTGGGATTGCATTATTAGATCCACAGATTTGGGCGGTTTTGTTTGTTTCAGATGGCACATAAAAGCCACCCATTTGTAACTATTAACTAGTCAACCAGTTGGGCTTTTTACCAATAGTTGCACTAGTGGGTGAAACTTCGTGTTTACCAACGGGCCAGCCATCGGGTGCCAAATGAGTTCTCACCCATTATCCTCGGCCATTTTAACATTTTCTATTAGACAACTTTACCCAAAGTACAATTGTAAACTAGAAAGCTTTTCTTGTGTCACGATAACAAAACAAAATACCTTTTCCAATACTAGATTTGCATCTAACTGACTTGAATCTTATAAAAAGGTAAATTTGCATCAAATTTTAAGGCTTACAATGATCTATTGTTCTAGCAGATTTTCCATTGCACATAAAGTACCTGAAAACATCACCATTGTCTTTTTTATAAATACTCTACCAATATTTTGATGATACAAGCTACATATTCCTATTCGTTGTATGTTTTCAATGTAGATACAGCTCAACCAACACGCTACTGAGATGAGATTGCACATATACTGTGCAAACGCATTGAACTCTATGGACTTAACCTCTACTTAAAGTTTAATAACCAATCTCCATTTTTTATGTCTTCTTTCTTTAAAACGTGATGCCACAACTACACTGACTCGTATTCTAAATCGATTGTTCATTTACGATGCTAAAAAGAATGCATAATTCAGCACCTTCTCATTATATTCACCACGTTTTCTCCAAAATCTATATTAGTCACATACGGGACCGTCTCCAACGTACATGTCAAAGAAAGCCACTGGATACACGGACAAGTCAAAGTTAAATGTAAAAATTTCAATACATTTGAATTGTTATCTGAATCATTCAACACAAATTTAGAAGGTTTTTTGAGCATTAACAAAAAAATTGAGTGATTTTAACTCTCGGTGACAAGATGTCCAACAGCTGTTCTCTAAAATTTCATTGTTGTTCCCCGAAGATTATTAATATTAATCATCAGAAGCCAACTAGATACATGTAGAAATATCACATGAAAAAGATTAAAGTCATAAACTTCTTAAATTGTACTGTAATCAACAATGTTGAAGACGGTTACAATCTCTACGCATCTGACTACATACACACAAAAGAACAAACATGAACTTGTAAAGGTTCGAATTACAATGCCTGTGGAACTGTTTTATGCTCATCATTGCAACTTGAGATCAATATCTAAACTCGCTGATGAAGACACTTTAATTCTTTGTCAATAATTCTAGCGACTCCTTCCATTTTCTGTGTTTTTATGAAAGTTGCAGCCTTGGCAACAACAAGTATACGAATATTAACTTCCTTGTTTTGACATGTATTCTATACAGATAAACCACCAAGCATTAACCTAGTCGTTGACTATCCTGCCCCTTTTCCCACGCGCAAATGATAATTCGTTGTTTTATTAGTCCCACTTGAGTTTATTGGATCACATAGTGTCTATATGGTACTTGCAACTTCATCAATGCCTCCATAATTCCGTAAGAGCATTTGTTTGATCTACGGTTGAGGAGAATTATGTTTATAACTCACCATATCCTTTTACCGCGCCTTACAATTAATGATTGCTTTGTCTACCAAAAGCGACATGAGTTGATTAACATACCTCGGTGAGCCTGTGAAACATTTGATGAGTTTGAGTTTCAGGTAGGTTGTGGGAAGTATCGTTTTTCTTAAATGCAAACTCACACACCCAACTACAATATATACGTTCTTGTAACGGGTAGCCTCATGTATATGGTTTGAGCATGGTTATTACAAAACACAAATCAGTTTATAACACCGACTAAAATGGTCCAAATAATAATTTTATGACATTCCCTTGTATCACTCAGCATCTAAATGAACATGTTCAAGTGGTTGAAACAGTTTCAAGATAACTTGAAAACAAAAATATAGTAATCCTGCAACTGCAAATTGTCTGATATTACCAACTAACAGAAATGTTTCGATAACACCATTCCTCTCTAATATCAATAATCACTCTCCTCTGAACTATCTTTTTCCTTTGACTGCTTTATATTCTTCCTATTACCTCTCATAACACTTGAAAGATCTTGTATAGTGCAAGAAGTGCTTCTTTCCATCTTACCCGCAAGTATCTCTACTTGTTCTGCAAACCCCAATCCAATAATCTTATTCCTTAAAAGTTCACAAGTCGATGAGTATGGCGGTATGCCATCATCAACCATCATTTCAAAATACTGACACGCATCCTCCAACTTCCCTTTCTTTCGACAAAGACCATGAACCATAACCGCATAAGTTGAAGCTGATGGATGAAACCCCTTATCTATCATCTTATTCCATACGCTCGTGACCCTATCAAACCTCCCTACTCTAATCAACATCTTAAGCAGCATATTATAAGTATGCCGATCAGGGTCACACGAATCTACATCCATCCTCGACACCAACTTAGTAGCCATGTTAACCTCCAACCGATTACAATGAAAAGACAAAATAGCATTATAACTCCACACATCCGGTTTCACATTCCTCTCAATCATCTCATCCAAAAGCTCATACGCTTCTTCAACTTTATCATTCTTACACAACCTATTAATAATCGCATTATAAGTAAACACATTCGGAACAAGCCCGTACCTTTTCATCCTATCAAGCACCCTAAACGCCGAATGCACATCATCCCCCTCACACGCCGCATGAACAAAAACACTATAACTAAACGCATCCGGCTCAAGCCCTTTCCCTCTCATCTCCCTAAACAATCTCCCAAGGCCATCAACCTCCCCACCTTTACACAAACTCTCCAACACACTATTAAAAGCATGCACATCCACACTCAACCCCCTCATCACCATCTCATCAAACACCTTACGGCCTCACCGACGCCCACAAAACCCCACCCCTCACCAAAATACTATATCGTCTTAACACTCGGATTAAATACACTCTTAACCTCGTCGAAAAACCTCGACCTCCCTCACATGCCTCCTCTTACACAAAACATACAACAAATGATCCAAATCCTCAACCCTAGCCTCCAACCCATAAAGACCCATATTCTTAAAAGCCCGAATAGCCTCTAAAGGCAAGTTCGCCCTAGCATAGTTACTAAAAATAACCCAAAACATAACATGACTAATCTCACACACCTTTCTATTTTTAACCTCGTTTAAGAAATCCCATACAAAAGGAAACTGCTTGCTTCTACCTAGAATGTCTAGTAAGATGTGGTGGGTGTTTTACCGTGGGTGAAAGTGGGTAAGTTCTCGGGCCCGTGAAAAGGGAGTGGGCTGAGAAGGGTAAGTTGTTGCAGCGTTTGAGGACTTGTTCGATGATGTCGGGGGTGATGGAGGGGGCGTATGGGGTGAGGGGGGGTATGATGTCGTTTTGGGGGTGTCTGTAGTCGCTTAGGATGCGTGAGAGGCTGTTTATGAGATGATGGGTTGGTGATGAGGAGGAGGAGAATGGGCGGAGTGTTGTGGTGAGGAGGTGATGGAGGGTTTTTGTTTGGCCGGAAAGTGATTTCAGTGACATTTCTGACTAGGGAAGGAAGTGGTGAGTACTTTTAGGGGGTGTTTGCTTTGTGTAGGGAATCTTATGGGATCATTTTTCATGGGTTTAGATTATGTTTGGGGTTGTTTAGTTTGAGGGTTTGGAAATGAAGGAATGTTTTTCATTCCTAATTAGGACTGAGCACAGTTTCCACATGACCGCGGGTGAAAACAAAATAACGCCAACAACAATAGCAAGGTAACCAAGAAACGCAACAAATTTAAACAGGTCAACTCATTTCACTCAGATAACTTACTCACTGAGTGAGTTGACTAACTTGACAACAAATAACACTCTTTTCTGATATATTAAATCCACACGAGATGTTCAATTAAAAACATTGGTTTATTATGATTTTTTAGTTTAGGGTTTGATAAAATGAAGAAATAACATAACGCGTGAGCTTACCAACGACTGAGATTGAGCGGCGGTGGAGCTCCAAAACGTTCTCCTTTAGCTTCCAGAAATGATGCACGATCTATGCGTCGGTTAAAGTTATGAAACCGGTGAAGTGGGCTGTTATAATTGAGAAGAAACCCTCCCTAGTTGGGGACAAAAGGGAAATAGCAGTGTAAGTTTTCCAAGGGAAGGTAGCAATAGAGACTTTCGCCAATCAGTACGAAATAATTTTTTGGGTTTATTGACTGATAGGTTAGCAACTTTTCAACTTTATTCGTTTAAGTTATCAAACTTTTTTTTGTGCATTTAAGGTTATGAATTTTAAAACGCTACATTTAGGTTACTTAACTTACTTAAAAAATGCATTTGGGATTACATGAAAAATAGAGGTTGAATGCTTAACTAAAGTTCAGTAACCTAAGTGAACAAAATGAAAGTTTCGTAACTTAGGCGAATAAAGTTGGGTAACCTATCTTTCTATAAACCCTAATTTTTTTGAATATTCACACGTATAATTTCTCGTACATTATATAATTATTAAATAAATTTGTTTTATGTTCAAAATTGAAAGTTATGAAATAATAAATACAATTTGTTATTAAAATTTAGTTTGAAAAATTTCCGGTGCTTACACTTTTTTATTTCGTGTTAATATGGCCACTTTTTAGTATGTATGAATGTATATTTTCCTGAAAAGCAAATGATGACCTTGCATTGTTCGTGCAACTTTAGAAGCAATCCAACCCAATGCAAACAAACTAAAACCGAAAAAAGTAAAAGCAGAATAAACGTATGATCAATGACTTATATCAATGCTTATAAAAATAACATATTCAAGTAAGTTCGTTTTTTATGCAACGTACAAGTTCAATCTCATTAAAGTGAAATCTTGGTCTTGATATGCGTAATTAGTTTTCATTCACTATAGTATCGAACCATTAATATTTCTAAACAATAAATGTATAACGTAAAATAATTCTTCATCTGTTATGAAATAATGATGATCAACAAGAAGTATAAGCTAGAAAGATTGAGAGATTGTGGAATACATTTTCATTGATATCACAAACTACAAAACTAACCTCAATTTATAGGGCTCTCTTCATCAAGTATTTAGTACAAACAATAAATGAGGGAATACAAAAGATGAAGGGTTATGTAAGTTAAGGTATATGGATAGCCACACAATAATATTCATAATACTCCCTCTTGGCTATCCATCACTAGTTGTCATAATGATTAGATCTCTGCCTCGTTAAAAACCTTGCTAGGAAAAACCCGGTTGGAAAAAACCACGGCTAAGGGAAAAAGAGTGCAGCCCGTATGTTCTCCCTCTGATGATTAGATCACTGAAGTTCATTGAGTCTTCGCATTCCAATGCCGTGAACCAACTTCTTAAATGTTGTAGTGGGAAGTGCCTTGGTAAACAAGTCTGCTTAGTTAGCGCTTGAACGAACCTTTTGAACAATAATTTCGCCGCTTTTCTGTAATTCGTGAGTGAAAAAGAACTTCGGTAGAATATGCTTGGTTCTATCACCTTTGATGTATCCGTCCTTAAGTTGAGCAATGCATGCTGCATTATCTTCATACACGATTGTTGGAGCTCCTTGGCCTGAAGAGATACCACATGATTTACGAATATGTTGTACCACATTTCTTAACTATACGCATTCCCGACTTGCTTCATGAATGGCCAAGATCTCTGCATGATTTGATGAAGTGGCACTCATTGTTTGCTTCACAGAACGCCATGAAATGGCAGTACTGGAACTTTTGAAAACATATCCAGTTTGGGACCGACCGGTATGGGGATCAGACATATATCATGCATCTGCAAAACCAACTAGGTCTCTTTCGGATGAATTAGTGTAATATAAACCCATATCTTTTGTACCTTGAAGATAGCGAAATATTTGTTTCACCCCATTCCAATGTCTCCTTGTTGGACATGAGCTATATCTTGCCAACAAGTTTAGTGAAAATGATATATCGGGTCGTGTATGACTCGCAAGAAATAACAATGCTCCAATGGCACTTAAATAGGGTACTTCGGGACCAAGAATTTCCTCGTCATCATCTGGAGGTCGAAAATGGCCCTTTTCTATATCTAAGGTCCTTACAACCATTGGGGTGCTCAATGGATGGGATTTTTCCATATAAAATCTTTTTAGCAACTTCTCTGTGTATGCCTTTTGGTGGACAAGGATTCCATTCTTAAGATGTTTAATTTGTAATCCAAGACAAAACTTTGTTTTTCCCAGATCTTTCATCTCAAATTCTTTCTTGAGATATTCAACTGCTTTTGGTAGCTCACCTGGAGTTCCAATGATATTCAGATCATCAACATACACAGCAATTATGACATATTCAGATCCGACATTTTTATAAAATGCATGGGCAAATTCAATCATTTCTATATCCTTCCTTTAATAAATATTCACTAAGGCGATTGTACCACATTCGCATCGCTTCAACCCATACAAAGATTTATTCAGTTTGATTGCATATTGTTCTCGAGAACTTGCTTTACATGATTCAAGCAGCTTAAACCCATCCTGGGAGCTTCATGAAGATTTCAGTATCAAGTGAACCGTATAAATAAGTTTGTCACAACATCCATTAGACGCAGATCGAGTCCTTCTTGTATTACCAGACTAATTAGATACCGAAAAGTAGTTGCATCCACCACTGGAGAATATGTCTCTTCATAATCTATACTTGGTCTTTGTGAATATCCTTGTGCTACCAAGCGTGCTTTGTAACGAGTAATTTCGTTTTTTTCATTTCGTTTTCGCACAAAGACCCATTTATACCCAACAGGTTTTATACCTTCAGGTGTACGGACTATTGGTCCGAAAACTTCTCATTTTTCAAGAGATTTTAATTCTGCCTCAATTGCGTCTTTCCATTTTGGCCAATCATTTCTATTTTTGCATTTCGGAACTGACTTTGGTTCTTGATCCTCATCATTTTTCATAACTTATAGCGCTACATTATATGCAAAAGCATCATCGACGTCGATTTCATTTCGGTTCCAAACCTTTCTAGACATGATATAATTTATTGAGATCTCTTCATTTTCAGGTACCCGAGGTTCATCTTGAACTGTCATGTCTAATGTCCTTATAGAGGACCCTTCTGGTGCTTCTTTAACCTCGACTTGACCATCTTGATTATAGGCTCCCTTTTTCTTTCGAGGATTTTTATCTTTGGAACCGATTGGTCTACCACGCTTTAGGTGTGCCTTAGACTCATTAGCAATTTCTGAATGTTCTTTAGGAACATCAATTTTGACAGGAGCATTAACAGCTGGTATATGTGACTTGGTTACTCTTTTAAGGTCAGTAAACGCGTCTGGTAATTTGTAAAACCTGGAAAATCTAAAACCTGATTAAAGACTAAAATACCCTTGGAATCGAAATTTATAAAATACGTAAAATACATTTATATCATTTAGCGAAATTTAAAACTTAACTTGCGAATAATAAAACATAACTAAAATGTGTACGTGATCGATTTTGGTACGACGAAGGTTGGACGTTTCGCAAATAACTTGGGTCATGTTTGTTTGTTTCGATGGACCATAGGAAGCCCAATGGTGCTTTGGGTTGTGTTCGGTTGGGCCAAGCCGAAACCCAAGACCCTTCCTAAGCCTAAACCGAAATTACTACCACCTATATATACAACACATAAACTCAAAAGTGAAACCCTAGTTTTGTTGTTGCCTCTCTTTTCTTTTCTCCCTACTCGGCCGAATACATACACCCTTGGTGTCGAGATTTTTGCTTCAACCAAGTCAAGGTATAACCTATTCTCGTCTTCGTTTGATGCACCTTAAGTTATTGTATTGTAATTTGTTTCGTTTGGTCGACTTGTGTTTCTTTTTTTGTTTTGTGTCGAGCCGAATAGAATCAAAACAAGGCAAACCCTAATGATTAAACCTTAAAAGTATTAAAGAGCTATGTACGTAATATGTATTATTGAATCGAGTCATGGTTATGTCGAGTTGCATAAGGACCGAACCATATGTATTAAACCGAACCATGCATATAATTCGACTAAAGTGTAAAACATGATAACTTGAATGAGTTAAGTACGTATATGAGTTAAGACTTGCGTAATAACCTATTAATTGAAACCCTAAGTTGAACCGAACCACATATGAGTTTTAAAAGTATATTAATTAAGTAAAGGTCATGTAAACATAAACCCTAGTTTGATATGTGAACCGAATAAGGTATGCCAAACCCTAATGGTTTGTGAATCGTGTCTCATATGTGTGCGTAATTATAAGTCAAGTGAACTTGTAAATGTGTAAACGTGTAATTAATACGAGTAATAAGTAATTTGTATGTCACATAAAATCATAAACGTGCATGGTGAAACATAAAAGGAAAGATTGTTTTTATGACGTGTTAGGTTAAGTAATGAGTCATTAAAAGACGTAACATGTAAGTAAATGCATATTAATGAGATATTAAAGAATGAGAAAACCCTAGAACATAAATGAGAGTCGATTAGGGTTTAAAGCTAAGTATATTAATTGTATTTTATGTGTGAGTTATGACGCTTAAACTATTTTCACATTTAACCCTAAACTTTAATTAATGACATAATGAACCCTAATCTACGATATTAATTATAAAACACTTAAGTCTCATTTGATTATAAAACCCTAAAGTATTAAGATCATTAAATATACTAAGTATGAAAGCCAAATACTAAAAGATCATTTCGATGATTATGGAATCATAAATAACATGTACTACCGTTAATGTGTATAGGTTCTGTGAAGAAGGAGTAATCCTTTGCTTTCCTTGTTTCTTCTTTTCGATCATTTGCTTTGGAATAAGGTACAGATATTCTGACCTTTTCAAAAAGGTTTCTTATAACGTTTTATTTTCGTTAACTTTTACATTAGGATTTCCTAAGCCTTTGCTATGAACCCTAATATGTCTATTTGAGCTGTTGCTTATCTGAATTTTGATTTTTGAATCATAAAACATTGATTTTGAACTATATGATATGAAGACTTTGATATTGAAAACATGATTAAACATTTGATAAAATATGATCTATGTCAGCTATGACATTCTATTTGACCTAAGATAGTTTGACACCCGAGCCAATTATTAACTAGTTATGGGGGTTCCATGTCCGTCGTAATGCACTTGACATGACTCTAGGGCGAGAGTGAAGTTCTCCACGCCCCTTATCGTTATTTGTTATGAGCTCAAGTTATATTATATTATCAATGTATGTTTGTGGCTTATGGGTGCATCCTAGATCCATTATATGTTATATATTATATGTTATATGCTATATGTTATCTCGATGATTGATGCTTTGCGTGCATGCACGCCCTTCATAACTCTGGTAGGTCTCCCCTACAAATGTTGCCTTATGTGAATATGATTTTGTTTATGATATGGCATATGTATTTGGGCTCGAGGTAGTTAGCTATAAAACTTATTCTATTATCCTGATTTATCTTTTGAAATGATTATGATTTTGCTATCTTTCTTTCACTATATTTCAGATTCGCTCGTTTCAGATTCGCTTTGCTTGTATATCCGTTCAATGGGCTTTTGAAGCTCACCGCATTTCTTCCGCGGCGTATCTAAGCATTGAGCTGGGTATTGCTTTGGGATGAGTGCTGTGTGGACTTACCTTAGAGATTTTAGCTTTGATCTTATGATGCCATTTAGACTTTATATCTTAGACTTTTCATTTGGAGTTTATTTTCCGCTGGGACCTATGTATTGAAGTCATTTTGACTTGGATTATTTCAATATTATGTTGAGATTTCTTTTGAATATTTATGTTTGCTTTGATATGACACCATTACTTGTGATTCCTTTACCCTTGTCGGGTCGGGGCGTTACATAATTGATTTGCTAACCCTTGTAAATGAATTATCTTTTGAACTTCTAGTTCACATTCTTTTGTTCGAGGATCAAGATGAGATAATGATAATTCTTTCCAACTTATTTCACTTCCCAGCTGTTTCTTTTCTACCCCTAATGTTGGGAATACTGACTCATCAAAATGACAATCAGCAAATCGAGCCGTAAACAAATCCCCCGTTGATGGCTCTAAATATCTAATTATAGATGGTGAATCATACCCAACATATATTCCCATTCTCCTTTGAGGTCCCATTTTTGTGCGTTGTGGTGGAGCAATTGGGACATATACTGCACAACCGAAAATTCTTAAATGGGAAATATTTGGTTCCTGACCAAAAACCAACTGTAATGGGGAGTAAGTATGGTGACTCGTTGGCCTGATACGAATTAGTGTTGCCTGCATGTAAAAAACAAGCCCCAGCGTAAACCGTAGTTTCGCTTTCATAATCATGGGCCTTGCAATTATCTGAATTCTCTTGATAAAAGACTCAGCAAGCCCATTTTGTGTATGAACGTGAGCTCTTGGATGTTCTACACTTATCCCAATAGACATACAATAGTCATTAAATGTTTGGGATGTAAACTCACCAAAGATTGTCCAAACGTATTGTCTTTATAGGATAATCTGAAAAATGTGCTCTCAGTCTTATTAATTGAGCAAGTAATCTCGTAAACGCCATATTGCGACTTGACAATAAGCACACATGTGACCATCGAGTCGATGCATCGATTAAAACCATAAAGTATTTAAATGGTCCACAAGGTGGATGTATGGGCCCACATATATCCCCTTGGATTCTTTCCAGAAAATTAATGGATTCATTCCCTATCTTACCGGTGATGGCGTGTGATCAATTTACCTTGTGAGCAAAGAAACACATGTAATATCTTTCGCTTTAGAACCTTATGGTCCTTTAATGGGTGTCCCTTTGAATTTTCTATTATTTTTCGCATCATTAATGATCCGGGATGGCCTAACCGATCATGCCAAACGATAAATTTGTCTCGGTCAATAAGTTTTTTCTTTATGATCGCATTTGTTTCAACAATATTAATCTTAGTGTAATACAACCCGGATGAAAATGCGGGTAATTTTTCCAACACTTTCTTTTTACCCAAAATCACATTCGTAATATGAAGGTACTCATTATGTCCTTCATTTGTAGTCTCAATATGATATCCATTTCTAGGAATATCTTTAAAACTTAATAAATTCCTTTGAGACATGAGGGAAAATAGTGCATTGTCAATTTTAAACATTGTTCCTTCGGGTAATAATATATGTGCTTTTTCATAACCTTTTATTAGTTTTGCACTGCCCGAGATAGTATTAACATTTGATTCTTGTAGGTTTATTTGATCAAAATATTTCTCTTTTTTGAGTATCGTGTGTGTGGTTGCACTATCCACTAGACATATGTCTTCATCATCAATAATAAGTTGTGCCACACGATCCATATTCTTCAATATAAAACACATATCATAAGTAAAATGTTTAACGGAACAATTAAAAGGAAATAACATATTTTATTAAGCCAAGTGAGTAGATAGAGTACGTCTCATAGGACAACATAGTTAACTTGAAAGAAAATAAACGAAACAAAAACAAGATCAACATCAACGTGAAGACGTTTTATTCTTGGCTTTATTGACACTCTTATTATTATTGGCTTTGTGGATCACTCGTTTGTGAGGAAATCACTCGTTTATACATCCATTTTTCAGCAGTATCGCCCGCAAGGGGCGATTTCTGAAGCTTCATTGATATTGCAGGGATTAGTTGATGAATGTAAGTTTAAACATCACAAAGTGGTGGAAATTTTGTAAAATCCACCTTTAGAACACTTGTTTATTACAGGGTAGATTAATTTAAATGAAAGGTGGTACATATTCTTTCGACTTTTACAACACAGAACAGAAAATGTCACAGAAACAATTCTTTTACAATAAGCAAACTTTCTATTGATTAACGAGTACATGACATAGATCTCTTTTGTGAAAGAAAAGATAATAAAAGGTAGTTATTAGCCAGTTTATACACACTGCTGACCGCAGTACGAGTCACCAAGTTGATTAACTAAACCATCAAGTTGGCTAGCATCAGAGGCGGCAAGACTTTTTGATACCCAAAATATGCTAAGACGGGTTGACCTCAAACACTTTTAACCCATTTCCCTTTTAACTATGTAATGTACTTCTTCAATTTGACCTTATATATAAAACATCAAGTCGGATTGACCTCAAACACCTTTAACCCATTCCCCTTTAACTACTGTTATTCATCAATTTGACCTGTTTAATATTAAACATAACCCAGATCGACCCATTAATAAGGAAATTGATGAAACTTGCTACATCTAACACAAATGAAGACTTGTACTAGATAATTGTTCAATCGTTGTAACCAGCTTTAGTAAGGCGTTTAATGCTTTAAGCATTTGATAAGCACAAAATTAGAATATACATTCAATTCGCATAGTTGATGGAATGAGATTCAAAATTTTACAAAAATGAATTGAAGTGACCTAACGGAACCATAAGAACAAGCAAAATCATAATTGGAAGTCACAAAAGCAATCTGGCAAAGCGGAACCTCTATCCATTACATAATCATCTCTATGAGCCTTCCTAAGAGCCTCCATCAATTCTTTCCCTTGTAACCCCTGAGAAGTAAAGTCTGCAAATGCCTTCCTGCTTAAAAAAAGGGTTTTATACAACCCCTTGTAAGCTCTCATTGCCGCCACCATCTTATCCATGTTACCAAAATATGTCGCCACATAAGCATCACTGTTAATCGATACATAATAATCCAGTGCAGCTTTCGTGTTCCCATGCATAGTCTTGAAGTCTTCACCACTCAAAAGAGATGATTTTGTAACAACATTTGTGTAAACAGACGTTAATCCTTCAAGTTCCATAATGCCATCCCCTGCTGCTAAATATATATGTGTATTTGTTGGGATCGAAAGTGATTGGAGAATAAAAGCAGTTTCGTTTGGTGTAAGTGGGCATTTCCCTCGGCTTCTCCAAACACGAGCTGTTTCTCCAGTCCATGGTCTTCTTTCTCCACGTGAAGCATCTATCGCCTCCATAGACGAAGGTAAAAGCCCGATGTATTCACATTGGCTGTAAGCTACCATATCGGGTTCAAAACGGAGGTGAAGAGCTAGAAAGGGTTTGGGTATGGCTTCTAGAAGTTCAGTGCTTTTCTTCTCCAAGGCACTCGTAAGGCGCAGTGCACTGTAACATGCTTGACAAAGTGCAGCCTTTCCATAGAGCGGAAACCTGCAAGATTTCACAAGTTTGAGAGACTAATTGTAATATAAGTCGCCAGCTTCAGGAAAGCAAATAGTTGGAGTACCTGTCACGTCGCTGGCTCATTGCAGGTGTAATAGAGATGTAACGATGCTTCAATAGGGAGGGAAGGACAGTCTCAACATAATCAAATTGGCCTTTGCGTTTGCTGCAATCTACTCGGACAGGTTCTATTGATGCAATTTCTGCAGGTAGTTCTTTAACAGCTTCAATAAATCCTTTCAGCTGCTGAATGAAGTAGTCCACATCGAATACATCTGTGAAACCACTGAAGAGGAACACGTGAATTATATTAAACATATCAACAAGATTTCTCAATTTGTTACTTTGCTTGAGATATTAACAATTTGAAGTACCTTGATTCGTTCCAATATGCAGCCACTTCAAACTTTGGCAAAACAAGAGTTGCATTCAGTAACCGTGCAACACCAACACCATCACATAGCTGAAAACGATAGATATCATCAGCTTTTGTTGCTCAAACATTCTTCTAATGCAATGACGAACATTCCAATTTTACCACATTCTGACGAATTGTGAAATGTTTAGAGTACTTACATCTCTCCTCATTTGATTAAGCCCGCCATAACAATCCACTCGAATGTAACCATTGGTCTTGGCCGGCAAAGCTGCAGCATTTCAACACAGTAAACCACACGCAGTTGTCTGCATTGATCAACCAAAAATCCTAAATCACATATCTACATTTTACTAGCAATTATACATGAAAACACTAGAGCTTGTGTTTAGTAAGAACAAACCCCCAATTTGATTTGAATGAAACCCTAGCGCACAAGTAACACGAAATAATGGGCCAAAATCAAAAATATCGGGCCAACTAATTGGGCCGAAAAGCACAAAATAAGCCGATGATAGTAAAAACCCATAACAAGTAAAGAGATCCAACCCATAACAAAATAAGCATAAAAGATCCAGTAAGCAGGCAGTAAAATAAGCACGAGAACCAATAAGCAAATCCAAACATAACAAGTAACCAGATCCAACCCATAACAAAGTAAGTAAGCAGTAAAAAACCTAAACACCATTCCGATCCTTATCTTCTTCACATGTTCTTAGTTTTCTTTTGATTCCTTCTGCTCTTGTTCACGTCATCATCGCCCTCGAAGGACTTCTTCGCAGGGGTATTCTTCATTGATTTCACAAAAATTTTGATTGCTTTCTTCACAGTCGACGAGCTCAGCTTGAAGGTCATCTTCTTCTTGTTCTGGTTGTCTTGCTGCTCCTGAAGGCGCAGGCGACTCACTTCATCCCGCACCTTGCCGATCTGAACATCGTCTTTTTCAGGTTCAGGACTTCACAGCATCTCCAACGACGTCTTTCCTTGGTTTTTCCTTCACTTTGGTGTCGGTTTTCTACACGTAAACAAAACGTCAGTAAAAGTTTATTTATACACAAAAGAAATACTAAACATTTTCTCAAAGTCGTCGTCGTCATACCTTCTTGGCGAATTGTTTCTTTTGTGACGACGACGACGACGACTTTGAGAAAATGTTTAGTATTTCTTTTGTGTATAAATAAACTTTTACTGACGTTTTGTTTACGTGTAGAAAACCGACACCAAAGTGAAGGAAAAACCAAGGAAAGACGTCGTTGGAGATGCTGTGAAGTCCTTGAACCTGAAAAAAGACGATGTTCAGATCGGCAAGGTGCGGGATGAAGTGAGTCGCCTTCGCCTTCAGGAGCAGCAAGACAACCAGAACAAGAAGAAGATGACCTTCAAGCTGAGCTCGTCGACTGTGAAGAAAGCAATCAAAATTTTTGTGAAATCAATGAAGAATACCCCTGCGAAGAAGTCCTTCGAGGGCGACGATGACGTGGTGAACAAGAGCAGAAGGAATCAAAAGAAAACTAAGAACATGTGAAGAAGATAAGGATCGGAATGGTGTTTAGGTTTTTTACTGCTTACTTACTTTGTTATGGGTTGGATCTGGTTACTTGTTATGTTTGGATTTGCTTATCGGTTCTCGTGCTTATTTTACTGCCTGCTTACTGGATCTTTTATGCTTATTTTGTTATGGGTTGGATCTCTTTACTTGTTATGGGTTTTTACTATCAACGGCTTATTTTGTGCTTTTCGGCCCAATTAGTTGGCCCGATATTTTTGATTTTGGCCCATTATTTCGTGTTACTTGTGCGTAGAGGTGCACAAAAACCGGTTTTTACCGGTTTTCGGTTTTTGGAAAACCGGTTTTTAAAAAACCGGTTTTGTCAAAAATCAGTTTCGGTTTTTTCGGTATTTCCGGAATCGGTTTTTTTCGGTTTTAAATGTTCGGAATCGGTTTTTTTCGGTTTCAAATTTTCGGAATCGGTTTTTTATCGGTTTTTTACCGGTTCGGTTTTTTCGGTTTTAAATGTTCGGATCCGTTTTTTATCGGTATTTTACCGGTTCGTTTTTTTTTCGGAATTTAAAACATTTAATACATTTCAAATACAATCATAACTTTTATTTAAACAATACAACCATACAACTAAAACTATAAAATACTAATACATTTCGAATACAATCATAACTTTTATTTAAACAATACAATTATAGGATTAAAAATAAATAAATACTAATACATTTCGAGCTTCGGCATTGCCATCACCCGTGTATACTCAAGAAATTAAATCATCCAAAAATTCTTCTACATCTAACTCTTCAACATCAAATGGTTCAAATTCACCTTCATCTAATTCGGTAGCCGGAGGTGATATCCCCATGTCATCTTCTTCTTGTGCTATAGTTTCTTCAACTTCTTCAATCGAACCTTCCAACGATGTTTGATGTTGTACCCTATCTACTCCGTCCATATAATCTTTCAAACATACACATACTTCCACGGATTCGGGGCTAAGTTTTGTCCTTTTATCCGATATAATTCGACCACTATGTGAAAAGGCCGATTCGGTCGAAGCTTGGACCGCTAATAAGTCACGAGCCATAGCGGCTAAAATTGGAAATTGGATTTCCCTTTCTTTCCACCAAGCCAAAATGTCAAAGTTTGC
The DNA here is from genome assembly GCA_910596185.1 of Chrysanthemum makinoi. Classification (NCBI taxonomy): domain Eukaryota; kingdom Viridiplantae; phylum Streptophyta; class Magnoliopsida; order Asterales; family Asteraceae; genus Chrysanthemum; species Chrysanthemum makinoi. Next base: position 331,977,713 of record OU343221.1, read on the forward strand.
AAACTCATCGGGACTTAAAGTTGTTAAAACGTTTGTAGCCATATATTGTCCCAACTGGGGCCGATGATCGTTGACGCTTTGTAGCGTCTTCACGTAAAGTATTATAAAGGTTTATGTTAATGTGCCTTGTCATTCGAGACTAACCGCCCGCATTGGGTCGATAATTGGGTTTGGTTGTTGACCATATTTTGTTGCATAAATTTCAAACAAATTTTTAAAATAATCATTAAATTTAAAAACTTGAGATTCTATATAGTTGGGATCTTCACCGTCCAACCCAAAAGATAATTCTAAATTTTCCATTATTCTTCTTATTAAAAGTTCTACGCCTCCAACATTTAAACATGGATTAAGTGCGTGAACAAGTATAAACCAAAGGTAAAATAGCAAAATATTTTATAAATCTCTTTTTATAACTTTAACCATTTTTCTAAACATTTGAGTAGGTGAGTCTTTTAATTTGTCTAATTTTTCCGTCATAGCATAAACTTGATTTAAAACTAATGGGCTAGTTGGGTAATAAACACCCGATACTATAGTTGTTGCCTCTTTAAAAACTTGTAAAAAAATAGTTAAAGCATGTAGTCGTTGCCAATCTTGGTCATCTATCGAAGTAGAACGGTTTTTTTCAACAAGTAATTCATTAAAAGCATCTAAAGTAGTACGTTGTCGTAATATATTTTCAAACATAATGCAAGTAGAATTCCACCTAGTAGGTGTATCAAATTTCGATCCTAGCCATGGTTCACCACATTGTTTACTTAAAACGTTTATAGTTAATTTGTCGTTCATTACTCGAGCGATATATATTTGTTAACAAACCCCTAAATGTCAAACGTAATCTCTCACATATTTTTAATGCCGCTTGAACGGATAAATTTATAACATGAGCAACACAACGGGAATGAAAAAAAGCACCATCTAAAATGGGTTTTATACGTAATTTTAACAATTCCATAGCTCTAGTATTATTAGATGCATTATCTAGTGAAATCGTAAAAACTTTATCATCTAAATTATATTCAATTAAAGTGTCATGTAAAATTTTTCTTAAATTAGATCCCGTATGAGGATAACCAAATAGTTTAAAAGCAATTGTCCGTTTCATTAATAACCAAGATTCGGGATTAAACCAATGAGCCGTAACGGCGAGATAAGAATTTTCCGAACCATGTGGTGCGGTCCAAACATCCGTAGTTATAGAAACACCATATTTATAATCACGAAAACCATTAATAATATCATTTTTAGCCGTTTCCCATAATTTAAAAGCATCACTTCTAAGTTTAGTACGACTTACTTGTTTATACCGTGAGTGTAGCCTCTTTTTGATGATGGCCGTAAGCTTGGCGTTGTCGAAGAGGTTGAATGGATAAGCATGTTGAATGACCCACCCCGAAAAATCTCTTTGAAGCGCATCATTATCATATACACAAATTTGACCATCCTCACCAATAGTACCGTCGGCATTTTGAGGTACCGCGGAACATTTGGCTATATGACCCTTTAGTGTAGTGTTAGCCCCGGAAGCATAAAAGCTCAAACATTTTTTGCAACGCGCCTTTTCCGTCCCATCCTTCATAACACACAAATCCATATGATTAAAACCTGGATTTCGTGAAGTTGGTTTAACATGAGCAACATCATCTTGTGTGTAATGTTTTCGTGACCGGGAAGACCCAACGGAAGGAGGATTAGTGGAAGCTTGTTGTGATTGTGTGTTTTCCATTATAAAGAAATTAGAGATTTAGAGAGATTAAAGAGAGATTTGATGTGTTTTAAGCCTCAACCCAAAACACATATTTATACTACAAGTTCTAGCTTCAAAATACTCAAAAAATAAAAATAAAAAAGACAAAAAAACGGTAACTAACATGTAACAAACGGTAACAAGTCGACCGGTTTTAAAACCCGAAAACGGTTAAAACCGTTTTCAAAACCGGTTTTCAAAACCGGTTTTGACCGATTTTCGCAGATTCAAATCCAACGGCTAGTTTGACTTTTCGTTGACCGGTTTTAAACCGTTTAACCGGTTTAAACCGGTTTTAGCGGTTTTCGACAAAAATCGGTTTTAACCGGTTTTCAAAAACCGTTTTACCCAGTTTTAGAACCGGTAAAAACCGTTCATTCGCTGAAAACTAAAACCGGTACAACCGGTTCGGTTTACTAAAACCGATTTCGGTTTTGTAAAAACCGGTTTTGTTGAAAACCGGTTCCGGTTTTGACGTCCGGTTTTTTTGAAAACCGGTTTATAGTTGCATGTCTACTTGTGCGCTAGGGTTTCATTCAAATCAAATTGCGGTCAAACCATGACTTGTTTTGGGTATTGTTGAGGGTTCTAAAAGACTTATTACGACGATGCTCGCGAGGCGTGACATTTACATTATGCAATTAAGGCGTTGATTTTAGTTGTGATGTGTGATCAGACGTGAAAAGGCGCACTAAGACGTGAGGTGTGCAGTGGCGGACTCAGGTGCCAAACTAAGGTGGTTCCTTTTGCCTACTTGAGATGACTAAATTCATACATCAATAGGTCGGGCCAGCCGGGTCGGGTCGATTGATACAATTAGCATATGACCTCAGAATATTTTAACTTATCTGTAGACTATGATATATACTTCATGGTTTTTATAAACTGTGTACAATAGCAATGTTCGAAAACTAGATGGAAATGAAACCGTTCTTTCACTTGTTCAACGATTTTAATTACTGCTCCACATCTAATACAAGAATGGTAACTAATTAGAGAAAAAGAAAAAAATAAATAAATAAAAAACTTAGTCTGACACATACGAGTATAACTTTTCAACATAATTAATTTACTGCATATTTATTACAGATTTCACGTACTTTATCTTCTCAATACTCTTTCTCTCTCTCTCTTTTCACATTTTTTTTTTCATCTTCTTCTTCATTCTTTTTCTTCTTTCTTCTTCTTCATCAACTCTTTCCAGCAATTCCACCTTAATTTTCACCTTCTTCTAAGTTCAATCTCTTCTCAAGGTGGTTCCCACTAGTTTTCTAAGTGCGTCCGATAAAACTTACATATCGCACAAATGAACTCGGTTTCTAAGGTGGTTCCGAACCACCTACCATGGGCATAGGTCCTACTGGAGGTGTGACGCTTTTTGAATTTAATGACGGAAAACATTTTTGTAAGAAATGAATAAGAAGTTTTTGACCTAACTCTTTATCTATGACACTTTTATAAACTCGATATATATATATATATATATATATATATATATATATATATATATAGGATAAAGATCAAATAAAAAGACAAATATCCGTAAAAGGATAAAAAGATTTTTTTCAAAAGTTCTCAAAAAATTCAAAAATTTTTTTTACAAGATCGGGTATGATGGTGCATGAAAAAGTTGTGAAAAACTTTTTTCTAAAAGTGGATATTTTTTCCGAAAAAAAATTATGAAAAAACACGTTTGCGCATTAAATCGTTTTTTTGTGCATCAAAAATTGATTTTTGCACCCAACTTACTTTGACTTTTTTCATCAAAATAACATTGCGCATCTAACTAAAACAAGTTGAAATTTTTGTGCATCATAATTTTTTTGCGCATCAAAATTCGTTTTTTGTGCATTAAAAAAAACGTATCAAAACTCAAATTTATAAAAAATGTTTTCACAAAAGTTTTATGCACCAACATACCCGATATTGTGGAATTTTTTCGGAATTTTTGGAGAATTTTTTTAAAAAAAATAATTTTTTTTATTCTTTTTACGGATATTTGTCTTTTTATTTTAACTTTACCCTATATATATATATATAAATATTTTCATATTTTGTGTCGCTTTAAGTCACGTCTTAAAAAACGTTATTGTTTCGCTATAGCTTCTAAGGAGTAAGGCTTAGCTATGCCGCCACATTACGCCTCACGCTATTTATAACCTTAGTATTTTGTACGAGTTAGTTATTTTCAGGACACTCATCTACAAGTAGTTAAAGCTGATTATACTTAAACACAATTGTTTAACACATATATTGGAGTGTGCCAATAAAAAAATTGTGCAAATCACTTTCCTTATACTCCGTAACAAGGTTTGGATACAACTATAGGAAAAATGCAATAAAAATGATGATCTAACCAAGATTACTAGTGATCCAAAGGCCATGCTATTTTTATAAGTTTCATACTAGAGTATTATATGATACATGAGTTAAGCTGTGTACATAAAAGTTTGAAGACTTGTTAAATCGAGATAACATAAACGTAGAAATGTCTAAAGCACCTTGGGTCGACTTTTAACATTTTTCACATACTCAACTTACATAATTACTTGTAACTATCGTGACTGAAATGTGTTAGGTTTCAAGTTCGAATCCTTCTTAGTGCAAAAAGCGTTAATGTGAGCACACCAACCTTAGAGAAAACGATAAGGTTTTATCTGGTTTGAATCCATGTAGTGATGGGCTTAAACCTCGCGGAAAAAATTTTGGTTTCAACCTGAAAGGTCATGTTGTATGTGTTGTGAGAAGTGGTAAAACAAGTGAGCCTTTAATTTTGATTAAAAGAAAATTATTTATCTATTTGACTTGTATATGATTGGTCAACATAACCTATCATGTTGAAACCAACTTTTTAAAGAATCCTAATCCAAACCCTGCAGATTAATTAGATTAATTGGCCTTAAGGTCCAAAACTATACTTACCAGAAATTTAATGTTTGAATCTCAGTCGAGTTTTTGAAGTACACTCGCCGAACCATAGAAGGGTATAAATATAGGGAAAATTCTCTAAATGTCCCAGTTGCTCAAGAATATTATCCCAAATGCCCCACTTTTTTTTTCACTTCCCTTAATGTCCCATGGGCAACTCTCCCATGGGCAACTTTATCATATATTTGGGCCCACTTTGTACTTACAAAGTACAAATCTAAGACTTGGTCAGCTGGGCAACTTTGACCTATTATATTGGGCAACTGACATTTTTTTTCTTTTAGTGAAAAAGCAAAATATTTATTTTTTAATTTTTAAATACATATAAGTTGGGCAACTTGGCCCCACACATATGTACTTTTGGGCAACTCTTTATAAATACCACTCTATACCATACAAATACACCTTTAATAAACCAAATTATACCTCCCAAATTTTTTTTATTATCCTAATACACCTATTTCATTAAATACAAAACACAAAATACCCAAATCATCCCACACACAGACTACTGCTTACCCCACACACACCTTCCCTCTCAAACCAAAATTCATCTGCAACTTGAAACAGATCTCCTTCCCTCTCAAACTCAAGAATCCAACGCCCTAATCCTACTCCCTCATTCTGCTTCCACATAAAATCAATAGTTCTTCTTCCCTACGATTGCAAAACGGAAGCCCTAATCCAACTGCTCTTCTTCGTACAATCAAATCAATCCCACGCATATTCGTACAATCAATCGCTTTTCTTCCACATCTCAAGAATCTAACGACGAAAATGTTTGATGCAAAGCTAACGGTGAGATCTAGATTAGAACATATTGCTACAATTAAAGGTGCATTGAATGTGAATAGAACCAAATTGTTTAGAGAAACTGTGTTTGGGCCTTGGTTATATTTTCCTAAGTATTCCCCTGACCACCACTTATACAATTATTTATATCAAAATGCAGTTGAGGTGTCAAAAGTTAGTGATTGTTGTCTACCTTTAACTTTTGTACTAGGTGATAATGTTTTTGATTTTGGCCGTGAACAATTTAGTCTTCTAACTGGGTTTCGTTTAGGACCCGTAGATAAAAGAGAAAGTGACCACGGGCATGTTGTTAAGGGTTTAACAGATAGTCCTTTTTTTGATCGGTTGTTTCCGATAAAAAAGAATTAAGAACAAAAAAGTTAAGGGTGATGACCTTTTGGCGTTGGTAAAGTCGGCAGAAAGGTGGGATTCGTTATCCGATGAAGATGCTGTGAGGGTTGCTTTGTTGGTGATTGCAACATTTGTATTTATTGGTCGGGAAGGAAGGTTTAATGTTCCTGACCATTTGCTAAAGAATGTTGAGGATTTTTGTGTATGGAATGAGTATCCATGGGGTGAATACATGTGGGCTCATCTGTATAAAAGAACGGTGAATGTTGTTCCTAGGCATCTTGTGGCAGAATCAAAGAAGCCCGCTCCAAAAGATCCCAAAAGAACAAACATACACTCTCAGATGGATTTACATGGGTGTTGAAGGTTAGATTTTACTTGTAACATACACTATTTGTGCTTGTATATATTCTGATGGTTAATCTAAATAATGTGTTCATTGTTATATTTGAGAAACATAGATAAGCGAATAGTCATTCACGTTGGCATTGTTCCATAGGCATTGTCATTGTTCCTTAGGCATTGGCTTTGTTCCCTAGGCATTGTTCTGTAGTCATTGTTCCTTAGGCATTGTAAGTCTTGGTGTAGATTTAAGGATGTTATGGTTGATGGTTTCACACTAGATAAATACATAGAAACGATTTGTAAACGGTTGGTTCAAACCATCGACAATGTCGCTTCATCCACTGCTAGTTCAGAAGAACCCACTTCTGCAACAACACGTTATGTAATTGTATCTCCTGTTACTACAGATACACCCACTGCTATCCTAACCACTGCAACCATAATCACAACCACCATAATCACAACCACTATTTCTAACTCTTAATTCGTTGTATTTGTTTTTTCAAATTTGGATTATGGAGAAATTCCCAAACAGCTCCCAGTTTTGGACCAAAGACCCAGAGAAGATCCCACGTTGTCTAGCTTGGTCAAAAGTAAAAAACTTTGAAAAAAAGCATTACACTATTTTATTTGATCCGGTAAGTAAAAACCCAAAATTAGTTAATGTTGTATGTTTTTATTGCATTTAGCATATCAGGTTATCTCCTTTGTTATGTACGCTGTCAGACCATTATAGAAGATTGTACCAACAAATGCCGAGCTGAGTTGTCCGTGGTACATTCGCAGTATGGAGTACATCCGTGGACTTGATTCCCAACTTGTTGAAAGAAGAGAAGAGTTGGTTGACCAACTGATGGTGGAAGAAGAGGAAGCTATGGCCGATGTGGATGTATGCGGTGGAATTCAAGCCGATTTAAATGTTCCTTTCTGTGACGCCGATGAAGTTGTTACAGAAGGTCAAACGTCTAGTGTCAATGACAAAGCTGAAGAAGAATAGATTGTTGCTGGGTTTGGTGAAATGTTTAATGTGAATGAGCCTGAGAAGGTTGAAGATGTTGTAGTCGGTAATGTTGAGGTTCCAGATGGGAACAATTGTGACAAAGCGGAAGCGTCACATAACTTGGATAAAGATGTCATTCGCGCCGAGCTTGTGTCCATTAAGTCCGTGGTTGGTAGTATCGAAGAACGTGTAGGAGAGCGTTTGTGTAAACAGATAAAGAGTGAGATACAGAGCGTTAAAAAGAGAATTGGGGTAATTGAGCAAGTTTTAGGAATAAAGTCACAAGATGATGTTGGTGATAATAAGGTAACAAGCTGTTATTTGAATTTTTTTTACTTCATTCCAACAAAATGGTCTCTTTGAGTGCCTAAGTAAGTTCACTTTTTTACAGGTGGAGAGTGTTGATGCCAACAAACCTTTGGCTACTTCCGATGCACACACCCCCATCAGGACTAATGTAGGATCCGTTGACAAGAAGAAGCTGTTGTATACGGATTCCGAGGGGTTTACCGGACCTATGACCCAAGTTATGAAAGCTGCTTTATCGGGAGGTCCTGAAGATGCTCATCATTCCAACAATATAATGCAGGTGGATAACAAATTTTGTTAATACAAATAAGCCGTAAAAATGTTTATTTATATTTTACGATCTTCTAATGTTTTGTCGATAACAAAAGTAAAATCATTTTAACGAAACAAATATAGTACGTAAATAGTTTGAGTTAATAGTTTTCTAACACAATTAAGTTGTCACATAAAACACTAAAACAAGTATAAGTGTTTTTATGATTTAGATACATATGTACAACAACTAGTGTTTACATATTGGGTTAAACATATACTTAAACTAAGTATACTAAAATGGGCAAAAACTAAGTGTATGCTAAAATGGGTAAATACAAGTATATACTAAATGGGTAAATACTAGCAAATGGTTTTGACCCATAACCCATGGTTTTATATATACCACTTAACCAAGTTCATTGTATCTAGAAAGAAAATCATGGATCAACCCATAACCCATGACCCATGACCCATAACCAAAAATACCCATGGGCAAAGAGGAGCGGACCACGGATCCCTAGCGTTGTGCTAGCCGGATCCCTTGTGGTAGGGATCCGTGGGATCCGGGGAACAGAAGAGAATTTCCTCTATAAATAGAGAGCTATTTCTTCCTCTCTACACATGGTTTTACACACATACTTCCCCAAAGTATTCTAACCCTCTAACCTCATATCTAAGTGATCTATGTAGTTTGTCTTTTGTTTTTGTGTGATCTACTAGGTTCCTCTTAAAGGAGAGATCACCACCTCTTGAAGACGTGCAAGCTCAAGTCCATGAGTTGCCATGCTTCGTCATCATCAAGACTACTAAGGTTCTCTTGTTGATAGTTCTTCCTTCTCCATAGATGTTGGGTTGAAGGCATTAGTGAAGAATGCCGAAAGTGTCAAGATGAAAGCATTAGTGAAAGGTACTCATCATCCGTGTCAAATCATTAGTTAAGGATGCTAAAGGTGTCAAGACGAAGGCATTAGTGAAGGGTGCCAAACGTTGTGTCAAAGCATTAGTGAAGGATGCTAAAGGTGTCAAGATGAAGGCATTAGTGAAGGGTGCCAAACGTTGTGTCAAAAGCATTAGTGAAGGATGCTAAAGGTGTCAAGACGAAGGCATTAGTGAAGGGTGCCAAGCGTTGTGTCAAAGGCATTAGTGAAGGATGCCAAAGAATCAAATCAAGTAGCATTTTGGGAGAATGCTTAGGTCGTATAATCGATGAGGTGCATCGTTATACATATATGTATTTGTTTATCTACAAGGATGGTGATATCCTTGATGGTGTTGTAACTAGGAGTAGATCTCCTTGAGATTAGGTGTTGTTTCGTGAAGGTGTAGTTCACCTAAGGTGTGAAAGAACTAGGTGCTTAGCCTAGTACCTAATAAAGGGTAGGCGACGTTGTGATAGGATTAGTTCTCCTAAGGTGTGAAAGAACTCGGTGGTTAGCCTAGCACCGTATAAAGGGTAGGCGACGTTGTGTTAGGTGTGGTTCGCCTTGGTGTGAAAGAACTCGGTATTTAGCTTTGTACCGGAAAAGGTTAAGCGACGTTGTGAAGGCTTCTCCGCCACAAGGAGTTGGTGTAGTGCTTACGAACTCTCGAGTAGGTGACTCGGGGAGTGGAGTAGGGCAAGGAAGGTGTCCTTGTAGCCGAACCACTATAAATAACTTGTGTTGTGGTGATGTGCTTCTTACTCTTTATATTTCATTTCACGTTTATATATCCATCTATCAACGTCCAACATAAACAATCAAATAGATTGACATAAGTCGATCTAAATATTTAAAAGGAAGTTTTAAATTGGTAAAACTATTCAACCCCCCCCCCCTTCTAGTTTTCCACAATTGGCATCAGAGCTTCGTTACCAAGTTTCTTAGAGTATGTTGTACTTTAAAAACATGATACGATCCATGTATGTTTGAAAACTATAAAGAAGGATTATTTTTGGTCATATTTTAAAAAATCACTATATTGCTTATTGTTGGACAGTGATAGAATGCACTAACATTTTTTTAAAGCATTATCCATTCTTGCATTTGGAGTTACCAAGAAGATCATAAAGAATTTATCTAAATAATTCTTTTCGCAAAAAGAATGTTTAAGTATTCTTACAATATAAATCTGGAGATTCCAAGAAGATCACAAAACATCTAAATACTTCTTTTCTTAAAAAGAATATTTAGCAATTGTATGATCTTTAATTACTTACCTCTATTTTTATTAAAATCTTAGATGCATAATTTTTTTTTTTGTAATTGCTCTAGTAGTTTTTCATATCATAGTCATCATCTATATAGTATTCTTCGTTTTATTTGTTTAATCTACATTACCAACCCATAATAATGATATCTTGGTTATATGATAACCTCAATCATTATTTTTCTCAAAGAACTTATTGACACTTCATCTATGTCAATAAATATACATGTGAAACCTCTTATGTTATAATAAAATGAGATTTTATTATAATATTTGAAAAAGTCTCTCAAGAATTAAGATTAATTCTTAAAAAGGGAATCTCGTCTAATAGGAATAGTATTAAAACGTCAAAACCTCAGAACCACAAGCTTTAGAACCTTAACATCAAAACACTAGGCGTTTTAGAACTCCCAAGTCAAAGTTATCAAGGAGTACTTGAGCTGATTTTTCTTTGTCATGCGGATCCCTTCGCTTATACTAGCCGGATCCCAAATGAGAGGGATCCGCGGGATCCGTGCAACGAAGACGATATATGATCAAGAATGATCACTGTGGATGTTCCACAATAATACTCACCTCAAAGACTCACAAACAAAAACCCAGGTACTGTTCATAGGAGCAAATTGATCACTCTTCTCAAGTCTAACAATCACTTGTGTAAGTATAATCTTCACTACATTGTTAATTTAATTCCTTGAATCTTAGAATTACAATTTCTTCATCTTTAAGAGTTGGGTTCAAATGGGTTTATTATAATTTGTCACCACATTGTTTTCTAAGATAATCTAAATCAAAGAATTAACATTGTTAATACAAATTAAACACATTTCTTGAACTCAACAAAGATGATGAGAGCAAAATTGTGATCAAACCCTCTAGGCTACTATTCATCATTAACACCACATTGGGTTGTATTGTTTAGGAATATCATGCCTAGCAACAAGCAACAAGACTACCAAGACACCGCCCACTACATACCCATGTATCATAGGAAAAATGGTTTAATTCCGGACGATAGAAAAGCCTTTAAGTTGCTTGAAAGGAGACTATTTCAAGAAGGGAGAGTTGTTGACCCATCATTTCTTGCAAATACCGACGTAAGGGAAGTTTTTGCAACTATTGGATTTGATTGTTTATTGGACATAAACGAGGAAATTTGCCCGGCCTTTGTGCTTGAATTCTACAAGACAATGGGTATAATTAGAAATGATGATGGTACTATCTCAATTGAATTCACCATCAATGAGCGAGAGTTTAGTCTTTCACTTGTAGAGTTTGGAAGAATTATAGGGGTTCCGTATCAAGGTGTTTGTATGTACTCCAATGAATGGTCTTTGGAACAACTACACACAATGGTTGATCATCACGATATTTACCACACTTTGATCCCGGAAGCAACCACGGTGAGGGACACCGTGTTCATGCCAAGAGCCTCACCATCAAGAGTCACAAGGAAGTCAAAAGTGATCCATAGGGATCCTTTTCAAATGGAGCTTTCAGAAATGTATGCATTGTATAGGAAGTGGGAGGATGTGATAAGAGAAAATGTGGTGTGCCTAGTAGGGAACAAGGACCACCCCAACGCATGTCTAAGCTTCATGATCTATTGCCTAGTGACCAATACTCAATTCAACCTTGCCTACTACATGGTCAAAAGAATGGCAAGTGTTAGAAGCATGGACAAGATGGTGCTTCCGTACGCAATGCTTTTAACCCGTCTCGCCAAATTCATCTTTGCTTTAGACCCTTCTCCACAATCCCTTGATCATAGCTTTTGCAATAAGGTTATGGTACCATTGACCGAAGGTAGAACAACAAGGTTTATGGTGGAAGGCAAGAGACCACACCCACCCACGGATTTCTCGAAAGAAAGGGAAAGGCAAGAAGAAGGTAGAGGTGAAGGGAGTAGTAGCAACCCACTCGCAAATATCGATCTTGACCCCTTGGACTACATCAACCAATTGCCAAACATCCCAAATGAATCACCCGAATGGCAACAAACCAAGGGAATCTTCAAATGCTTCGCCAATTTCTTAAAGAAGAAGAAGTGAAGATAGTTTGATAAAGAGTGGAGGACGGGTAAAAAAGTAAAGAAGGAGGAGAAAGGTAAGGTTTGAAGAATCAAACTTTGATGAACAATATCGAACAATGGTTTGTAAACATTTCGAATTATGCTTGTATTTTGTAGGTATTGCCATATCATGGCACTAAACAATCCTAACGTAGGTAATTGGGAAATGAGATTTTACGACCCTTTGAATGGTCGTCGTCACTCATTCTAGGAATTCTAGCCATCTCTACTTTGCCATACATCATAGTAATTGTGCTCGCACATTTAGTTCCCATAAAAACCACTAGGAAGAGCATTTACTAAGAAGTGCAAAATTGCACATTTTTGAAAGCCTTCGATCTGCGATGGCGGATCCCAGCATTTGTACTAGACGGATCCCTCCCAAGAAGGGAACCGTGGGATCCGTGGTATCTGATATACAATACAGATGTAGGTACATCAAAACATTCTATTAGATCATCTCCAACAAGTCAAACATAAGATACTAGAGCCAACTAAGTTTTTCTCAAATAGTTGAAGATCTCACTCTCATCCATGACCTATCTAGGATACATCTTTGAAATATTTTTGATTTTTCAACTAGTCAAAACTCACCATAATTCCGCTCTAACACTCACACATTACCTATCACTCTTGGTAGCACTTAGTTAGGTATATCTTTCAATTTTAGCAAATTGATCTCAATCATCTTTTAATCAAAATTAAGGCCAAAAATTGTTTTTTCATTTCTTTTTATTTTCAAAGATTTTAGCAAATTCCTATTAGGACATCATCTGACTTCTAGGACTTGTTATCACCACTTCTCCACATTAAATTAAATGGAATCATTGCGTCCAATAGGATTTGTAGACTACCCAAAGTCAAATTTTCTTGGCCAAAATCATCATTAAGCACCATTACTTGTTATGGTTAAGGATTTGAGATATCCAACAGCTAAAGACTTCAAAATTAAGTTAAATTCTCGAAATCCATTAATAACTAACCTTAAAAAAGCATAATGATTTCACCTAGACTCTGTCTGATAGCCGGATCCCTGGTCTTTAACCAGACGGATCCCTACTGAGAGGGATCCGCGGGATCCGTAGATGCAGAATGTATTAATCAGCTTCTATATTCAAATTCAAGTAACCCTTTGGTTCTCTAACCACTCTTAGCATACATTAATTATCCTCCTAGAGCTGATCAAAACCTCAAGAGCATGCTTAGCTTTCTAAATGGTCAAGAATTTAATTCCCAAATTCAAATTATTCTTTATAAACCAAACAATCTTAGGTTTATGGCACCATCCTCAATTACCTTTCAAAAATCAGAAATTAGAAGCTCACATTAGTACATTCATCACCATGACTAAGGCTCTTAGCAACAACTCCTCAAACATAGGATCATCCAAAAGAAAGGGTCAAATGATCCATGAAATTTCATCCACCGAAACATCTCCCATTAGAAATGATGACTCTAGAATCCCACCTCGTCAAACCCATCCAACAAAAGCTAAGAGAACCGCAAGGATTAGCATCAAACCTTTCCAACTAGAAAAAGGATCATCTAGTTCTAAACCAAACATGGCTAGTTCTAGCAAGCCATCAAAACCTTCATCCATTGAGAATGGACTACACTCATTAAATGAGCCTCTTCCTCATCCAAACATATATTCATTGTTTCATTCACCATCAAGAACCTCTCATTCGCCAACATTCTCATTAAATCGGGAACCACCTACAACACCAACTAGCCCATCATGGGAAACAAGGAACAACCTTGATCATATGGAAGGAGTTCCATTACCACCCTCATTTTTAGAACCTCTCCCTACTTCTCAAAATGAAGACCTTCAAACACACATTGACCCCCCTCAAAACATCCATTTCCCTCTGGGGCCAAACCAAGACAATATTTGCCCAAATTGTCTAAAAACTCAAGGACTTGTTCAAGAAGTACGAAATGAGATACATTTCATGTTCAATCATCTTCTTGCAAAGTTGGATCAATTCAACAAGTCCACTCATCCCTAGACTTAAGTACATTGTCACATTCTAAGTCTTGTAATGAGATTAGCATTAGTAGCACGTGTTTGGCTAGTTCATTCTCTTAGTTTTAGAGATTTGGTTGTGTGTCTCTTTTTTTATTGAATGAATACTTATATGCTATGATTATTTTGTGTTGTGCTTGATATATTGTACATATATCTCATTTTCTCAAATAGCATTGCTTGACATTTCTTCACTGCTGAAGATACTGTCAACAGATAGCCGGATCCCTTCGAGATAACTAGACGGATCCCTCCTTGAAGGGAACCGTGGGATCCGTGGTACAGGAGCACAAATTCATATTAACTTGAGTCTCTTTTGCAGGAAATTATGCACTATACTCTTGTTTTTCTAACCTTTGTTTTGTAGTTATTCAAAATACACATGAAGATATTGACACCATAAAGCTAGGGGGAGCTTTGTGTCAAACAACATTGCAAAAATCATTTGCAACTTAATCCAATTTTGGATTACACTTCATGACACCCCATTGCAACATTGCAATATTCAAGGGGGAGCACGTTCTCGTCACTTAGACGAATCATTTGCAAACTTAGTTGCAAACACAATTAGTTTATTTTACGTTATGTCCTTGACGCCCTTACATAGGGATGGACTCGTCAAGGGGGAGTTAAGACGAGTACCATTCCCGTCACTTGCTCTCTTTTACATTTTTACATTTTTTTTCTTATAAAAATTGTGTTAGTTTCTTTTAACACTTTTTGTTTCGACAAAAAGGTGGAGAAGAAAGTAAAAACTACAAATTCAAATTTTTACAATTTTAGCTTTTTCCTTAAAATAATTTTATGTTTTGTCATCAACAAAAAGGGGAGATTGTTAATACAAATAAGCCGTAAAAGCGTTTATTTATATTTTACGATCTTCTAATGTTTTGTCGATAACAAAAGTAAAATCATTTTAACGAAACAAATAGAGTACGTAAATAGTTTGAGTTAATAGTTTTCTAACACAATTAAGTTGTCACATAAAACACTAAAACAAGTATAAGTGTTTTTATGATTTAGATACATATGTACAACAACTAGTGTTTACATATTGGGTTAAACATATACTTAAACTAAGTATACTAAAATGGGTAAAAACTAAGTGTATGCTAAAATGGGTAAATACAAGTATATACTAAATGGGTAAATACTAGCAAATGGTTTTGACCCATAACCCATGGTTTTATATATACCACTTAACCAAGTTCATTGTATCTAGAAAGAAAACCATGGATCAACCCATAACCCATGACCCGTGATCCATAACCAAAAATACCCATGGGCAAAGAGGAGCGGACCACGGATCCCTAGCGTTGTGCTAGCCGGATCCCTTGTGGTAGGGATCCGTGGGATCCGGGGAACAGAAGAGAATTTCCTCTATAAATAGAGAGCCATTTCTTCCTCTCTACACATGGTTTTACACACATACTTCCCCAAAGTATTCTAACCCTCTAACCTCATATCTAAGTGATCTATGTAGTTTGTATTTTGTTTTTGTGTGATCTACTAGGTTCCTCTTAAAGGAGAGATCACCACCTCTTGAAGACGTGCAAGCTCAAGTCCATGAGTTGCCATGCTTCGTCATCATCAAGACTACTAAGGTTCTCTTGTTGATAGTTCTTCCTTCTCCATAGATGTTGGGTTGAAGGCATTAGTGAAGAATGCCGAAAGTGTCAAGATGAAAGCATTAGTGAAAGGTGCTCATCATCCGTGTCAAATCATTAGTTAAGGATGCTAAAGGTGTCAAGACGAAGGCATTAGTAAAGGGTGCCAAACGTTGTGTCAAAGCATTAGTGAAGGATGCTAAAGGTGTCAAGACGAAGGCATTAGTGAAGGGTGCCAAACGTTGTGTCAAAAGCATTAGTGAAGGATTCTAAAGGTGTCAAGACGAAGGCATTAGTGAAGGGTGCCAAGCGTTGTGTCAAAGGCATTAGTGAAGGATGCCAAAGAATCAAATCAAATAGCATTTGGGGAGAATGCTTAGGTCGTATAATCGATGAGGTGCATCGTTATACATATATGTATTTGTTTATCTACAAGTATGGTGATATCCTTGATGGTGTTGTAACAAGGAGTAGATCTCCTTGAGATTAGGTGTTGTGTCGTGAAGGTGTAGTTCACCTAAGGTGTGAAAGAACTAGGTGCTTAGCCTAGTACCTAATAAAGGGTAGGCGACGTTGTGATAGGATTAGTTCTCCTAAGGTGTGAAAGAACTCGGTGGTTAGCCTAGCACCGTATAAAGGGTAGGCGACGTTGTGTTAGGTGTGGTTCGCCTTGGTGTGAAAGAACTATGTATTTAGCTTTGTACGGAAAAGGTTAAGCGGCGTTGTGAAGGCTTCTCCGCCACAAGGAGTTGGTGTAGTGCTTACGAACTCTCGAGTAGGTGACTCGGGGGTGGAGTAGGGCAAGGAAGGTGTCCTTGTAGCCGAACCACTATAAATAACTTGTGTTGTGGTGATGTGCTTCTTACTCTTTATATTTCATTTCACGTTTATATATCCATCTATCAACGTCCAACATAAACAATCAAATAGATTAACATAAGTCGATCTAAATATTTAAAAGGAAGTTTTAAATTGGTAAAACTATTCAACCCCCCCTTATAGTTTTCCACAAATTTGATTGTGCCGCCTTACCGAATTTGAATGATGAGTTCTCAGACATTGCTTATGATGGGTTTGATCCAACTCCTGTTGACGTACGTATATATATATATATATATATATATATATTGTTTTTTTCCCTTCTTTTACTTTTTTTTATTTCAATATTAAACACACATACCCTTTATTTAATCTTTATCTAGGAATCGATGGATGTGAATGGTGCGGAAAAAGAAAATGACAGGGCGAAGGGTAAAGAAATTGTTGTGTGGCGGCCACCTCTTTGGTGGGTATGGTTTGTGCAGTTTACTCTTAAATTGTTAGAACCGCCTATGGAGCAGGGGGCTTTACAGGTAGACAACGTTTATGATCCGGCTGCGCAAGGGGCTGCACAAGTAGACACATTGGATATGGAGGTTGACGAAACGGCTATGGAAGGGGCTGATACACAACCTGTTGAAGTGATATGCCTTGATTATGAGGATGGGCAGGATGTTGTCAAGGTACATTTATTTATCTTATCATTTGTTAACAACAATGCATGCATAATAGTAGTACAATCCCTTAAGACATGACAAACATAACTTGAGCAAAGACATTATTAGCAACTACATCACTTTTACAAACTAGGAAATATCATTTAGCTTCTTTTTCCTTTTTTCTTTGGATCATCATTACACTTGCGCAATATGGTTGACTTGCCTGTTATATTTAGTTGCTTCCGAACATTAGTTTTACGGCTACTAGGACCAACATCTTGCGGATTGGTTCCCAACATTTCTGATTGCTTAGAGTTACCACCGCCAGTTGGTTCTATAACTTCTTTTTTATCGATACCGTATATCTCTCTTCTTATGTCTTCTAGCACTTCAGCTGGTAATCGGTAACTAGCTTCAGCATTTGGTCCATATAATTCATATATCTCAGGAAACATTACCTCTCTTGCTACCTTTATTGACCACTCCCTTTCATCGTGATTTTTCTCAAACCTAACTCTTTTAGAACTCGACATAAATCAATTAATGTGATGGAAATATGGTTATGAAACTGCAAATAAATTGGAGCAAATATGTCATGGAAATATGGTGAACAGTTAGATCATGGTTTCGCTATTAAATAGACACCACATGCTAAGTCACATGTAAACAGTTAAAACATACATAGTCAACTTTGCAGAGGATTTACTTTTGAAAATAATAAACGGCCCTCAACAAACAGTCATGATTTGTTGTACATGTCCTTAAAATAGACACCACATGCTAAGTCATGATTAAAATTATTTTATGCCGTAGAATATCACATTTCCACTTTACTTCAGTTGAGTATTGAAGTTATTTAATTGTTGGATAGTAGAGCTGTTTGTTAAAAGATGAATCGTTTTTTTTATTTAGGCTGCAAATATCAGATTAGTTTTCAACTCGCTTAAACGGAAGAGGAAGCCAGGGAGATATTGCACCTCACCCTATACTACTCCACCAGCCACTACTCCAAAGAGAAGGCGTTCAACACGGATTAATTGTCAAACCCCATCCCCTCCTAACGCTCCAGATTTTGATGATACATTGGAACCGTTTGTGGAGGTATTTGACTGTGTCAACTTATAGGTCTCTTACTTTGTAATACAAACATTCACTAAAAGAGGTAATTTGTTCTAACTTAGAATCTGTCAAGAACTGGAACGGGGAAGAAAAAAACAAAAAAGGTAACTGTGCCATGTTCCGTTCAAAAATTTTTGAAAGAGAATAATGGTACTAGGTTTATTTTCCCATGGGGCAATCAAGACACTATTGCTGATCGCGGTTTTGGGGACGTTTATTGGCAACGGTGGTAACAAGGATGGATGGCTGAGGGACGAGGTGCGTATAAAATCAGTTGTTAGTATTGTACCATAAATGTTTCTTTGTGATTCCCACTTGTTTTTAATAATGTGCCCAAATGTAAAAACAGCACCTTGACCTATGGGTAGATTTGATGTGGCATTTCCGACCATCAGATGCCGACTGGGCTATGGTGGGTCCCTTTTTCACACCTCAAGTCGTTAATGACTTCGAACGAAGCTATTGGGCAAATGGTGTAAAGTACCGGTGCCTTGGGTCGATGTCGAAAAGGTATTTATTTCTTTCCATATAGCCTTACGTATAGTATTGTGGTTTTACTAGATTATTCATCGGGTGCGTTCTGCTGATGTCGTAAATGATGTAGGTACTATTTCCAATAAACGAACCTAACAAGCACTGGGCGGTAGGAGAGCTGCATCTACGTACTGGTGTTTTGACATTGTATGATTCGTTTCCAGACTTTACAAACAAACGAATTTGGTGGAAGGATACCATGCCTGCCGAATTTCAATATTGGTACGCCAAAATTACTAGACGAAACGGGAGTGTTTTCAGCAAAAGGCATAGATATCAACACTTATCAGATTAGCTTTCAAAAATGTGTTGACGTCCCCAACCAAACAGGTCAATACGGTGACTGCGGAATATGGGCTTGCATTAACCTATATAGGCTGAGTCATAACATGCCATTAAAGTCTGATGATCCTGCAGAAACAGCTCTTGCCTATCGCGAAAGAATGTTTGAGTACCTATGGAAATACAAGGTTGAGTATGCTGGTCATTGACTATATTTATTACAAGTTGTGGTATCGTCAACTCTCATTGACTAAGTATGTATATAATTGGAACAGAAAGGTGTTAGATCATAACATGCCATTCAAGTAGCTTATATTGCTTCTATCATGGGCATATGTACTTTGGTCATTCTTTGTGTATGTATAATCAATTGTAGTAACTACTGGAATGATAAATCTGTAAATATCCAAAATGTTTTGTGAAAGTTGGTAAATATTATTAGTTGATATTAGTATTGCTTGTTTAAATGATAATAATCACTACTCTAAACTTATTACATATAAATTATAATATTACATTTAAACCAGCATCCAATCTTCTACTAGTCGTGGTTTCATCCTACTAGCCGTGGTTCCATCCTACTAGCCGTGGTTTCAACAGTTCTTCTAGCCGTGGTTTCATCCTACTAGCCGTGGTTTCAACATTTCTTCTAGCCGTGGTTTCATCATACTTGTCGTGGTTCCAACAATAATTCAATCCATGGTTTGACCCACCAGCCTCCTCATCCTTCTTATTAGAAACACCA
>OU343221.1:331997594-332078269 GCA_910596185.1 Chrysanthemum makinoi
AAAAAAAAAAAAAAACACAAACAAATGATGACTTACACCCCTTGTCGACACAAGGGGTGAATCATCAAAGATATTTGCACAATATATCTAAGACATGTATTATACTACATTTTCCCTTTCATTCTTTCATTTGCAAACCAATAGACCAAAATTTCATCTTGCTTTTCTCTCAAATATTCGGCAGCCAAGGGATCAAAGAAAGGATCACTCCAAGTTTTCAAGACAAATATAATTACACACTAGTATCATTTGTTGTTAAGGTTTTGTAATACAAACCTCAAGTGATTAGGAAAAATCTTTTGTCCATAAACCTCATCATATCTGTAAAACCTGAAAATTTAAAATCCGAATAAAGACTAAAATACCCTTGGAACTAAAAATTATAAAATACGTAAAATATATTTCTAACACTTAAAGAAATTAAAAGATTAACTTGCGAATACTTAAAAAACCCTAACTAAAATATATTACGTAATTGATTTGGTACGACGAAGAGTTAAAGTTTCGTAAATATTTTGGGGTCGTGTTCTTTTGTGTTCGTGAGCCAAGGCCGAAGCCCATGGTGGCGAGGTGAAGGTGTTCGGTTGGACCCAAACCCAAACCCAATTACTTTCCTAGTTTAACTCAAATACTACAACTATATATACCATACATAATCATAAGTTTGGAACCCTAGTTATTTTGCTCTTTCTTTTTCTTTTTCTCCCTATTCGGCCGAACCATAACAAACAACCCTTGGTGTCGATTTTGCTCAATCAAGTGAAGGTATATCGTTTATTTGTCTTCCTTTAACGTACCTTGCATGAATATGTCAAGTTATATTTTGTTTCGTCGCGTTTTTCTTGTTTTCTTTTGTGGCCGAGAGTTGTGAACCGAAACAACAAGAAACCCTAATTAATTTAACTAGTAACTAATAAGAGACATGTAACGTGATAAGTGATATTGAATCGGGTCATGTATATGTTGAGTTAACCTAGACCGAAACATGCATGAGTTTGGACCGAGGCATGCATGACTTTCGAATAGGGTGTAAAACATTATAACTTGATTATGTAACATGTTTAGATGAGCTAATACTAGTGTAAAACCCTAATAACCGAAACCCTAATTTGATTCGAGTTACATATGAGTTTTTGAAGATGCATTAATTAAGTAAAGGTTATGTGAACATAAACCCTAGTTTAATATGTAAAGCGTATAAAGTATACTAAATCCTAATAACTTATATGTCACATAAAATCATAAACGCGGTACGGTGAAACATAAAAAGGAAAGATTATTTTGTGACGTGTTAGGTTAAGTAACTAGTCATTAAAAGACGTAACATGTAAGTTAATATACATTAATGAGACATTTAAGAATGAGAAAACCCTAACTTTAATAAAAGACGTATGAAACCCTAATTTACGATATTAATATTAAAACATTTAAATCTCATTTAATATGGAAACCCTAAAATATTAAAGGATCATTGTGACGATTTCGGAATCATTAATAATATATACGACATTAATGTATATAGGTTCTGTGAAGAAGGAGTAATTCTTTGCTTCCCTGTTTCGACTTTTGATCTTTTGCTTTCGAATAAGGTACGGATATTCTGACCTTTTCAGTAAAGGTTTCGTATAAGTTTTCTTTTCGTTTTCATATTAGGATTTCCTAAACCTTTGCTATGAACCCTAATGTGTATATTTGAGTACATTGCTTATCTCAACTTTGATTTTTGAATCTTAAAACATTTGATTTTGAAACTATATGATATGAAGACTTTGATTTTGAAAACATGATTAAACATTTGATAAAATATGATCTATGTCAGTTATGACATTCTTATTTGATTTCGGATAGTTTGACACCCGAGCCAATTATAACTAGTCATGGGGGTTCCATGTCCGTGTCAGAAATGCACTTGACATGACTCTAGGGCGATAGAGTGATGTTCGCCACGCCCCTTATCTCAATTATCTGTATGAGCTCAATTTGAATTATATTATGAATATTTGTCTGGCGGGTATGGATGCATCCTAGATCTGTTATATGCCATATATTATCTCATTATATGCTATATGTTATCTCGATGATTGATGCTGCGTGCATGCGCCCTTCATAACTCGGTAGGTCTCCCCACAAATATGTTGCCTTATGTGATTATGATATGTTTCGATATGGCATATGTGTCGGGCTTCAGGTAGTTAACTATAAAACTTATTAGTATATTCTGAATTATCTTTTGAAATGAATATGACTTCACTGTTTTCTTTCACTTTATTTCGTTATTCGTTCTCATTTCGTATTCGTTTTGCTTGTATATCTGTTCACTGGGCTTTTGAAGCTCAACCGCACTTTTCTTTTCTTCCCATGCGGCGGTATCTAAACATTGGAGATGGGTATTGCTTTGGGATGAGTGCTGAGTGGACTTACCTTAGAGATTTTAGCTTTGATATTATGATGCCATTTAGACTTTATACTTTAGACATTTCATTTGGAGTTTATTTTTCCATTTGGGACCTATGTATTGAAGTCTTTTGACTTGGATTATTTCAATATTTATGTTGAGATTTCTTTTGGTTTATATGTTTGCTTTGATATGACACCATTACTTGTGATTCCTTTACCCTTGTGGGGTCGGGGCGTTACAATTTATGGCATCAGAGCCAGGTTTACGACTTGTAGTCGGACTGTGACATATGGAGCCTAGGTTTTGAGACTTTAGGGTTTAGGGTTTGACCTGTGAGGATTTGGGTAGACTTTAGGATTCCTTCGTACTTCCATTTCGTATCTCACCTTTGTTCATTTTGCTAATCGTTTGGATATCGTTCAGATGGTTCAAACTCGTCGTAACGGCAACTCGGGAGGGGACGATGATGCTACTGACATGGATGCTGCGATTGCGAATGCTCTCAACTCTCTTTTCCCTGGTTTGACTACACCGGAGATGATGGAGCAGGTGATCAACAACATTCGTGAATCGAATGGTGCTTCGGGTAGTGGTGGAGGAAATCAACCCGTCGGTATTCATACTTGGCTCGGCGTTTGGTAAGATGAAGCCTCTTTCGTTTAGCACTGCTGCTACTCCTAAGCCGAGGACCTGGATCACTCATATTGAGAAGCTGCTTTGAAGTCTTGGGTTGTGGAGACGAATTTAAGACTCGTTTGGCTTCATTCAAATTGGAAGGTGATGCTTTGAGTTGGTGGAAAGCATTGAAACAAGCAAGAGGAGGTGACGCTTTTGCTGTGACTTGTACTTGGACCGAGTTTCGACTATCTTCTATAACCGTTACTTCCACGAAGCAGCAAAGGTATGAGAGGGATTATCAGCGATCTACCGGTTTGATCATGAGACCTCTAATGAATACATGAGTAGGTTTATGAGGTTGGTGAGTTTTGTTGGAGTGATTCTTTGGAGATGGTAGGCGTCAAGCTAAGCACTTCAAGTGGGGACTGAAGAAGTGGGTGTTGGACCGATTGCTTAATATTGAGTATGAGAATGTGTCGGCCTGCAATGACGCAGCTCGTAACATTGAGATTTTTCATGAGGTTTCGGGTTCTAACAAGCGTAATCGCGATGGTGATCGGATTCAAGGTAGGACTCAAGGCAATGACTATAAGGGAAACTCGGGTAGGAGTTATGATTCGAGAGGTCATGTGGATAGGAGTTATGATCAGCGGGGTCGGTCGGGAAGGAATGTTGACACTGGACGTTCGAAGTCGAGGGTCAAGATAATAGAAATGCTTGGTAGGAATGGAAGTGATCGTCGAACCAAGGTAACAATAACCGGCATTACAACAGGATCACCTAGAGGAACAAATCAGGGTTGTGCTTCAGGATCTTCTAGTCAGCAGAGGACAGCTGAGGTTTTGCCACCCCACCTATTTGTACTACTTGTGGAAAGGCTCATCCAGGCGGTGTTTCAAGGCTACTGGTGGATGTTTTGGTTGTGGTTCCACTACTCACAAGATTAAGGATTGCCCTAAGAAGAATCCGGCTTCCTCGAAACTACATCAAGCCGCCAACTACTACTGGACGTGTTTATGCTACTACTCGTAACCAGGAGCGAACCCCGGTACCATTACGGCACTCTTTTCATTGATGATTTTGTCTGTCTTCGTTTTATTTGATAATCGGCGCCACACACTCCATTATATCTATCACATTCGCTAAGAAACTTAATATGAAGCCCAAACCGTTAACAAATCACTTATCGATTTCTACGCCTATGAAAAATCATGTGATCATTGATCATAAATATGTTAAGTGTCCTCTTCGTTTTGATGATCGTATTCGCTTTGGCAAATGTATCCTCTCAATATGGTTGACTTTGATATCATTCTAGGCATGGATTGGTTGGCTTACCATAGAGCTTCAATCGACTGCCATGCTAGAACGGTGATCTTTGGAGACGTAAAACATCCTGAATTCGTTTATCATGGTTCTCAACCCCTTAAATCTGTTAAGCTCATTTCCGCTATGAAGGCACGGATCATGATTGCTCATGGGTGCCAAGGTTTTCTAGCATCTGTTAAGGACACATCTTTGGAGAGTCCTAACATTGAAAGTCTTTCGGTTGTTTGCGAATTTGCTGACGTTTTTCTGGATGAACTCCCTGGACTTCCCCCAGCTCGAGAAGTTGAGTTTAGCATTGAATTAATTCCCTGTGTGAACCGATTTCAAGGCTCCGTATCGTATGACACCTGTAGAACTGAAGGAGTTGAAGGAACAACTGCAAGAGATGATAGAAAGTGGATTTATTCGCCCTAGTGTTTCTCCATGGGGTGCACCTGTCTTGTTTGTGAGGAAGAAGGATGGAAGCATGCGCCTATGTATCGACTATCGTGAACTCAATCGTATTACTATTCGTAACCGTTATCCTTTGCCGCGTATAGATGACTTGTTTGATCAACTGCAAGGAGCTAAGTTCTTTTCGAAGATTGACTGAGGTCCGGCTACCATCGCCGTGTGAAGGAGCAAGATGTTCCTAAGACCGCGTTGCATCGTACGGATATGGTCATTACGAATTCCTCGTTATGCCTTTTGGTTTGACCAATGCGCCTGTTGTGTTTATGGACCTGATGAATCGTGTTTTCCATGAGTTTCTCGACAAGTTCGTTATTGTTTTCATCGATGACATCTTGGTTTACTCTAAGTCTGAAGAAGAGCATGAAGAACATCTCCGTATAGTTTTGGAGATTTTGAGGAAGAAGAAGTTGTACGCCAAATTTTCGAAGTGCGAATTTTGGTTGAGACAAGTTGCTTTCCTTGGTCATATCGTATCAGCTGATGGTATTACCATGGATCCGTCTAAAGTTGAGGCTATCACTAAATGGCCAAGACCTACGACAAAGAATCGAGGTCGAGTTTTCTTGGACTTGCCGGTTACTATAGACGTTTTGTTGAAGGTTTCTCTCGTCTAGCTTTGCCTTTAACCCAATTGATGAGGAAAGGTAAAAAGTTTGTATGGACGGATGAACGAGAGAAGAGTTTCGAAGAATTGAAGCGGAGATTGGTGTCGGCTCCCATTTTGACTCTTCCAACTGGTTCAGGAGGATTTCAAATCTACACCGATGCATCTAAGAAAGGATTAGCCGTGTGTTTTGATGCAAAATGGAAAGGTAATAGCTTATGCTTCGAGGCAGCTAAAACCTTATGAGGAGAATTACCCAACCCACGATCTTGAGTTAGCTGCGGTGGTTTTTGCGTTGAAGATTTGGAGACATTACTTGTATGGAGAGACGTGTGATATATTCATTGATCATAAGAGTCTCAAGTATATTTTCACTCAGAAGGAACTTAACATGAGACAAAGAAGATGGTTAGAACTTCTTAAGGATTATGACACCAACATTGATTAGTACCATCCGGTAAGGCTAATGTAGTTGCTTTGACGCACTTAGCCGAAATCGGCATTCTTGCGAGTACCAAGATTGAGCCTAGGATTTTGCGTGACTTAGAGAGTTTGGATGTTGAGTTGTGTGTATGCGAGGTTTTGGTGGATCTTGGGCTAGTATGAAGGTGGAGTCGAACCTTATACGCAAATTAAGGAAGCTCGAAAAGATGACGGGCGAGCTGTGGGCGTGGTGCAAAATGTAGAAGAAGGTAAGCAGACGGAGTTTAAGGTTGATAATGACGGTATTGTATGGTATGGAGATAGGCTTTGTGTTCCCAATGATCAGTGCCACTTGTGAGAAAGTTATGACTGAAGCTCATAGTTCTCCTTTCACTATTCATCTTGGTTCTACCAAGATGTATAGGGATTTGAAGCATACTTTTGGTGGAGCGGCATGAAGCAAGATGTGGCGACGTTTGTGTCGAAGTGTATGATTTGTCAGCAGGTTAAAATTGAACACCAGAGGGCTAGTGGATTGTTACTAATGACCATTGGAGATTCCAACGTGGAAGTGGGATAAGATATCTATGGATTTTGTGACTGGATTACCTCTTACTAGGAAGAAGCATGATGCGATTTGGGTGGTTGTTGATCGACTAACCAAATCTGCTCATTTCTTGCCAATTAGGAAGGATTATGGTATTGGTAAATTGGCGAGATTTTTCACAAGAGATCGTTAGACTTCATGGTACTCCGACGTCTATTGTGTCCGATAGAGATCCGCGTTTTACTTCTCGTTTCTGGAAAGGTTTGCAGAAAGCTTGGGGTACTCGACTTAACTTTAGTACGGCATTTCATCCTCAAACGGATGGTCAGAGAGGACTATACAAACCTTAGAGGATATGCTAAGGGCTTGTGCTTTAGAATGGACTGGTAGTTGGGATGAATATTTATGTTTAGTAGAGTTTGCTTATAACAACAGTTGGCATGCTAGCATTAAGGCGACACCGTTTGAACTTCTTTATGGAAGGAAATGTAGAGCACCTATTTGTTGGGATGAAGTAGGTGAGCGTCTAATCGAAGGTCCGGAAATGATTGAGATCACTAATGAGAAAGTAGCTGTTGCTAGAGAAAAGTTGAAGGAGGCTAGGTCTCGTCGAGAAAGTTATACCGACAAGCATCGTCGTGATTTAGAGTTTCGAGTTGGTGATCGTGTGTTTTTGAAAGTTTCGCCGTTTAGAGGTGTGAAACGTTTTGGAATCAAGGGCAAGCTTAGTCCTCGATTTATTGGACCGTTTGAGATTCTTGAACGTATAGGAGAGGTTTCGTATCGTTTAGCACTTCCGCCTCAGTTATCGCATGTTCATGACGTTTTCCATGTATCACTCCTAAGGGGATACAACTATCATCCGTTACACGTTGCTTCTTATCCGTTTGATCAAATTCAATCCGATATGTCTTTATCGAAGAACCGAGCGATTCGGAAAGACAAGAAAGAGTGATGAGGAATAAAGTTATTCCATTCGTTAAGATTCTTTGGAAAAATCATCACGACGTGAGGCTACTTGGGAAACCGAGGATTCGATGCGTGCTAGTTACCCTCATTTCTTTGAATAGTTTGGTATGTTCTCATTTCGTTTTCATTTTCGTTTCATTTCGTTTCATTTCAATTTCCTAGGACGAAAATTTTTCTTTAGAGGGGAAGAATTGTAAAACACGAAAATTTAAAATCGAATAAAGACTAAAATACCCTTGGAACTAAAAATTATAAAATACGTAAAATATATTTCTAACACTTAAAGAAATTAAAAGATTAACTTGCGAATACTTAAAAACCCTAACTAAAATATATTACGTAATTGATTTGGTACGACGAAGAGTTAAAGTTTCATAAATATTTTGGGGTCGTGTTCTTTTGTGTTCGTGAGCCAAGGCCGAAGCCCATGGTGGCGAGGTGAAGGTGTTCGGTTGGACCCAAACCCAAACCCAATTACTTTCCTAGTTTAACTCAAATACTACAACTATATATACCATACATAATCATAAGTTTGGAACCCTAGTTATTTTGCTCTTTCTTTTTCTTTTTCTCCCTATTCGGCCGAACCATAACAAACAACCCTTGGTGTCGATTTTGCTCAATCAAGTGAAGGTATATCGTTTATTTGTCTTCCTTTAACGTACCTTGCATGAATATGTCAAGTTATATTTTGTTTCGTCGCGTTTTCTTGTTTTCTTTTGTGGTAGAGTTGTGAACCGAAACAACAAGAAACCCTAATTAATTTAACTAGTAACTAATAAGAGACATGTAA
Source organism: Chrysanthemum makinoi (assembly GCA_910596185.1). Taxonomy (NCBI): domain Eukaryota; kingdom Viridiplantae; phylum Streptophyta; class Magnoliopsida; order Asterales; family Asteraceae; genus Chrysanthemum; species Chrysanthemum makinoi. The sequence goes on from OU343221.1 coordinate 332,005,729, forward strand.
CGTGATAAGTGATATTGAATCGGGTCGTGTATATGTTGAGTTAACCTAGACCGAAACATGCATGAGTTTGGACCGAGGCATGCATGACTTTCGAATAGGGTGTAAAACATTATAACTTGATTATGTAACATGTTTAGATGAGCTAATACTAGTGTAAAACCCTAATAACCGAAACCCTAATTTGATTCGAGTTACATATGAGTTTTTGAAGATGCATTAATTAAGTAAAGGTTATGTGAACATAAACCCTAGTTTAATATGTAAAGCGTATAAAGTATACTAAATCCTAATAACTTATATGTCACATAAAATCATAAACGTGTACGGTGAAACATAAAAGGAAAGATTATTTTGTGACGTGTTAGGTTAAGTAACTAGTCATTAAAAGACGTAACATGTAAGTTAATATACATTAATGAGACATTTAAGAATGAGAAAACCCTAACTTTAATAAAAGACGTATGAAACCCTAATTTACGATATTAATATTAAAACATTTAAATCTCATTTAATATGGAAACCCTAAAATATTAAAGGATCATTGTGACGATTTCGGAATCATTAATAATATATACGACATTAATGTATATAGGTTATGTGAAGAAGGAGTAATTCTTTGCTTCCCTGTTTCGACTTTTGATCTTTTGCTTTCGAATAAGGTACGGATATTCGACCTTTTGTAAAGGTTTCAGATATAAGTTTTCTTTTTGTTTTCATATTAGGATTTCCTAAACCTTTGCTATGAACCCTAATGTGTATATTTGAGCTTTGCTTATCGAACTTTGATTTTTGATTCATAAAACATTTGATTTTGAAACTATATGATATGAAGACTTTGATTTTGAAAACATGATTAAACATTTGATAAAATATGATCTATGTCAGTTATGACATTCTTATTTGATTTCGATAGTTTGACACCGAGCCAATTATAACTAGTCATGGGGTTCCATGTCCGTGTCAAGCAAATGCACTTCGACATGACTCTAGGGCGTAGAGTGATGTTCGCCACGTCCCTTATCTCATTATCTGTATGAGCTCAATTTGAATTATATTATGAATATTTGTCGTGGGGTATGGATGCATCCTAGATCTGTTATATGCCATATATTATCTTTATATGCTATATGTTATCGATGATTGATGCGTGCATGCACGTCCTTCATAACTCTGGTAGGTCTCCACTACAAATATGTTGCCTTATGTGATTATGATATGTTTCTGATATGGCATATGTGTCTGGGCTTCGAGGTAGTTAACTATAAAACTTATTCGTATATTCTGAATTATCTTTTGAAATGAATATGACTTCACTATTTTCTTTCACTTTATTTCGTATTCGTTCTCGTTTCGTATTCGTTTTGCTTGTATATCTGTTCACTTGGCTTTTGAAGCTCAGCCGCACTTTTCTTTTCTTCCGCGGCAGGTATCTAAACATTGGAGCTTGGGTATTGCTTTGGGAGGAGTGCTGAGTGGACTTACCTTAGAGATTTTAGCTTTGATATTATGATGCCATTTAGACTTTATACTTTAGACATTTCATTTGGAGTTTATTTTTCCGCTGGGACCTATGTATTGAAGTCTTTTGACTTGGATTATTTCAATATTTATGTTGAGATTTCTTTTGGTTTATATGTTTGCTTTGATATGACACCATTACTTGTGATTCCTTTACCCTTGTGGGGTCGGGGCGTTACAATATCACTAGTAAGCATTCATATTCATATTTTTATTTCATATTCATTTTTATGGTCATATCATTTTATTTGAGAAACATGCAAGTCTCATGATGTTTATACCATTTTTAAAGGTTTTTAAGCTCATCCCCATGTTGGAGAGTTATGTGATAAATATATATAATCCATCCCATAATTACTCCTTGTTATATATTAGTTTTGGTGATGGAATCTAACTGATGAACCCATGACACCCTAAAAAGGTGTATGGTAGGATTAGAATAGCTTCGGAGTTGTTTTGAATGGGTTAGAATAGGTTTGGCGCGAGAAAAACTCATTTAGCTTTTGAAAAAGGTCTGTCCTCCGCTAAAATTTAATTCTGAAAAATCCGACAGTGAACAAAAATATTTGCCTAGATCCTCCTTATTTAGAAAATATACTTTAAAAGCGAAAACCGGTCGCTTGAGCGGATTAAAGCGGAGTTATAACGAAGAAGTTATGAATTTTTCAATTTGGCTGAAAAAATACAAAATGGATTCCTGGAAATTTCAGCAAACTATATTTGTTTTGTATGAGTCAAAAATGAAGCTTGGGCGTTGTAAATTATTTCGATTTGTTAAAAATATGTTAGTATACTCTCGATACAAGTTAAGGATCTTTAAAGCGAGAAACGGATTTGTAGCGACTAAATTACACATGTTTACAAAAGTTGCGTAACTATTATCATATAAGAAAAACTTGTGTTATGGTAGGAATAGGGATCTTGATTTCTAATAAACAAGTTTTGCGGCAAAAACTAGTACCAAGTTAAAGGTTGTTTTAACATTGAATTAGAACTTTTAAAGAGAAGTCTTCTAGCAAAAGGGTAAGAAATGCCAAGTATACTTTCAAAATGTCCAATTGTTTGTTTAGCGAGTTGTAATGAATTAATTACGCAGCTCAAACTTTGCCGATAAACCATCCTTAAACTATATTTTTGGACTAAAAGTACCATATTTAACCTCTATTTTCTTTATGTTCGAGACCTCTATGAGGAAAATTCAAAAGCTAAAACTTTGAGATAATGTTACAAGCTTTCCAAAACCGTTGCGTTCGTTTCCTAACACTCGACGTGCACCATTTTACGATTAGCTTTTCAAGGCCGTTTTTGTCACTTTCATGAAATTTCAACGACATTATTTTACGACGAAAAGTTATAATTTCATAATAACTCATTAAATGATTATCGTAAGATATCATTTCAACGTAAGTACTTGTAAAGTATTTTATAACATGACGAGATGTCATAAACATATATTTCGACGATAAATTCTATTTTCAAAAGCATACAAGTGGTATAGATTACATGTGAGTTTGCATGCACGACATTGTTTCATGATTTACATTAGAACATATCATTCATAATAGGTCATGGTCAGAGGTTGCTCCTCATTTCAAGATTGCCATTATATCATCATTATCATTGCAAAGCGGTAAAGAGTTTTCATAGCCCGATTTATTCAAGTTTTTACTTATTTCAAACCTACAGGGGAGAATACATTGTACATCATTTTATTACGATGCCAAGTATATCAAATTCATTACATTGCTTAAGTTACCTCATTGCGTTTAAATGTCCCATTTCATGAACATAAACCGTTAATTTCATAGAAGCGTGAGTGAGTGGATAGATCTATCGAGGGTGACACTCCATTCCGGATTCCAACCGGACGGATGCATTTCATGTCATTATCATTATTTGAGTTGTTTGGCAAACACTCGCTTAACATCACCAAGCTTCGTGTCATGTGCTTAGGCAATTGTATCATTTTGTGACGACATTGTCATACATAATATATACTTGAGGTAGTCGTATTTAACATTTTCAACAACTCTATGAACTCACTCAACCTTTGTGTTGACACTTTTAGCAATGTATTAAACTAAGGCATATTCATCATGGCATTCATAGGGACTTGGATCAAAATAGAGTCAGCGTCTCACATGGATTTATACACTTTAAAAACATCGTTTGACTTGTACCAAACTTATTTTTCCGCACATAGTAACTTTCATTTGGGACCTATCTTTGTAACTCTGAATGTTTTTATCAAATCAAGCGATGTATTTTTCAAACGACACTTTAGGTCGTTCAATATAACTGTGATTGTGATGCTATGACAGTCAATCCCCAGGAATTCCATTCCGCTGCAAAACAGGTAATTTGGGGGTGTGACATTTCTCCACCATGCTCACACTTCTATTTGTCTTTTGGTTACCAATGATGTAGTTCTCGAGTCTTTAAACTTTGTAGATCCTTTGACATTGACGAAGAATCATCACCTTTGATTATAATGAGAACTTTCATGTGTTGTTGGTATGAGCATGTGGCGAGTCTGCACGATCCATCCGCCCCGGAGCTTCCATAAGAAGAAAACATAATTTAAATTTAGTAATAAGCGGATTCGCACTTACAAGTTTGAATTTGAGGGTGTTAACATAGTGTGAAAACACATCTCTAGTTCTTAAGAAATCTCCCAAAGTGAGATAACGATATACCGAGGACATCTAGTTTAGATGAGTGGAAAAACATCTTCACTTCACGATGAGACCGTTTGAGACACACTAAGCGTAATCCATGGGGAGTTACCGGTGAATTCTGCGATGGTCGCTTGATGTTGACCCTAGCGAGGAGTTTCCATTCAATCAAGATTGAACACACAAGTGAAACTTCTCATAAATGTTACGGCAAATTGCTAAGATCTGGAGGACTCTAGAATATATCACTTGTATCTTTATTGATGAACAACAAGCGATTATGTACATGTCATGTTTCCTATGAGATCTTTTGATGAATCTCGTGGCTCTAGACTCAATTAGTGCATTTTGGTTTTCCGAAGCGGAGACTAGGGAGAGGGTCTCCTTCTTCAATATCAACAATCTCTAAGAGAAAGTCGATAGATTATGTAGGGTTCCGAGTGAGAATGAAACAAATCCTTTTAAGAGGAATTGAGTGGCTAGAAGGTTTAGTGCGCTCTTTGGGTCCATGAGCGTCTTGGTCTTCAATACCGGTGTCATCTAGTGACAACCAAGAGCATATGTATTGAACTCGCCTAAGGTTGAATATGAAGGGCTATTTCTTTTCACCCTTTCTCATTACATTTCTTTTTAATTCTTCAACCCCTTCTTTCTCCTTTCTCACATTACTCCTTTTTTCAATCATACCTGAGGACTTCTAATACTAACTATTTGTGATGTCCTTGGGTAGATCCCTTCGGCTCTGGCGGATCATAGAACGAATGTTCCTAAACTTAGTCACATTATAACTCCATGACTGTCCCATGTTGCCATAAAACCATTTTTCTTGAAAATCTCTCAGAGTGTTTATAATTGAAAACATGTTTGGGACACTCCGAGAGTTTTAAATTTTCATAAACACTCCCCCTTCACATGTGCTTAAAGTTTTAACAGAAAACATAGAGGGTAGATTTGCACTTTTGAATTGATCGGCTCATGATAGACAATTCCCCACGAGACACGGCACGTTGCTTAGTTAAAGAGTTCCATTGTCAGGTTTTAGGTGACAACTAGATCTAATAACTAACTTGAAGTTGTAAACACTCCTTGAAAAGGAGGTTAGACCCATGTAGGTGCATATCTATCACAAGTTTCTCGAGATGGTAAGCATTTATGACTTTGATTCCGTCAATTCATTGGTTTTCGTCTGAGTCGAGCTCATTTTGAGATTCAAACAACGATCATTAAACATTTTGATCACATTTTAATCACGTCTCCTCTCCCTCAAAAATAGCATATTCGTGATATTTTTATATCAACGGATTAAACAACATTTTAGAATCTTTTGGGGAGACAAACGGATTTGATTTAAGCATGAATTTGGAACATTTTGGCTTTTATACTCCCCTTTTAATAAAGCATAATCAATTAAAGGTTTTAGAGGGAGTTATCTTGAGCACAAAATATTTTGAAAGATTTTGAAAAATCTTTTGAACAATCTTGAAAAGGTGCTCATTTTTAGATGATGATTTCTCACCGTTTTAAATGTAGTGACCAAGCGCATTACACCTCATTTTTCGATCAAAGCACGAGTTTTGATTTGAAAGTAATCAAAGGGGCTCATCATTTTAGTCCGGTTTCCAAGATAATTACGAAAGCCATTTTATGAAGAAATTTTGAGAAACGACATGTTTTAAAAACATAAAAGAACTCGCCAATTTGCATACATACCCGTATCATTGTTGAATGACATTTCTAGAAGCGCATGAATATCGATTATAATGAGACATGTCGTAGAAGAATATTTTTGGATTTTTTAATTTTGTATTTGGTTATATAGTTTTATATTTTTGTATTTTGCTTTTGTTGGTTTTTCAAATTTTGTATTTTGTTTTTCAAAACCTTAAATTACAAGCTTTTGGAAAATTATTTTCAAGAAGAATCGAAAGGCGTAAACTAACTCCTCGTGGGTTAGGCTCATTCAAGTCGTCGAACTAAATCGTCAAACCTTTCTTTTGGAAGGGCTTTAGTAAATAGATCGGCGAAGTTGGTAAATATCTCTTCACGAAGAATAATCCCATCAACAGCAGACCATTTTCGACGCATTCTTTTGATGAAGTGATAGCGGACTCGATATGCTTAGTCTTTGAGTGATGAACAGATTGCATGATATGGCTATGGCACTTTTCGAGTCACAATACATAGGTATTTTATCGAAAGTAAAGCCATAACCTGTGAGTTGTGTTCTCATCCATAGAACTTGAGCACAACACGCAGATAGAGACACATACTCGCCAGGTTGATAGTGCATGCAATCTTGTTTCTTTAAAGAAGACCGCTTACTAACTTTTCACCCAAAATTGTGCTCCTCCGGATGTACTTTTTTCGTAACTTGATCACTGCGTGGTCCATGTTAACAAAAGCAATTAGATCAATTCGGATTCCTTGAACCAAAGTCCCATATGAATAGATGTCTTTAGGTACCGAAAGATCCGTTTAACCTCTTTGAGGTGCAGTTCGGTAGGCTTTGCTTGAAACCGTGCTAATAAGCAAACAAAAAATGAATATCCGTCGACTAGTACATGAGAGAACCAATCATGCTCCGATATTTCTTAGGATCAATAGGTTTCCCAAACAAATCGGCTCCAATTTTTGGTGAAGTTACCATTGGTGTTCGACCGAGTCACAATTATCCATAAGGACCATGATTTTTCATTTAAATCTCAAGGTTAATATTTGTATTTAGCTTGATTTATAAAAATTAACCACGAGGACTTGATGTATTTGTAAACCAAGAAAGAATTTTCAAAGTTCCCCAAAGGACATTTCAAAGTTGTCACTTTTCATGATATTTGAACTTTTCAAAATGTTTTGACAAGATTCGATTAGTGGACCCAAAGATGATGTCGCCCACGAATCTGAACAATCAAAATGTCATTTTGCATTTTTGTAAACAAGGTAGTTTTGATCAACTTTCCTTTGGTGAAATTGTTTTGGATAAGGAAAGTTTGTCATACCACGCCTCGAGCTTGTTTTGCAATCCATAGATTGCCTTTTTAGTTTGTAGACGATATTTTATCATGTCTATGAAGCCTTCTCGGCTGACTCACGCACACTTACTTCTTTCGAGTTCCATTCAAGAACGGGTAATGTCCAAAATGATGTATTTAGACACTGTGAGCGTGAGGCTAAGAATATCCTGCCGCTTCTAGTCTAGCTACCGCCAATGACTCTTCAAAGTCTATCCCTTCCTCTCACTGTATCCTTTGGCCACAAGCCGAGCTTTGTTGCGAATTACAGTCATTTCTTCATCCCGTTTGTTCTTCCATAACCATTTAAGATCAATGACTTGAACGTCAATGGGTCTTGGAACCATTTCCCAAGAGTCATGTAGACGGTATTGGAGAAGTTCCTCCTGCATCGCTTCTATCCATGGGGTCTCGCCATTGCCTCGCGAATATTCTTTGGCTCTATATTGCTAATTGAGCAAAGGTAAATGCACAAGTCGCAATCGGTGGCAAGTTGGCGTCGCTCGAATTGGCCTTGAAGGTTCACCAATAACTTGTTCAATCGGATGGTCTTTAGTCCACTTCGGAGTAGAAGGATACCGTTGGTTAAACGTATGCGAGTTAGATGGTTCTCTTAAGCTTGAAGAAGATTCATTGGTGATTCCGTAGCAAACGGGTTTTCAAATAAGTCTTCATCTAACGCTGCATCGCTTCTGGTTTTGATTTTGCTCATCAACCTGCCGGTAGAATGGGTGCAATAACTGTAGTAGATGTAGATGATGTAGATGGAATTGGTGCATTTGTTTCGACCGTTGTAGATGCATCTTCTGTTGGTGGTGGAGGATGATGTTGAGCGGGTGCAACGGAATGATGGTTTGATGCATTTGTCGAAGTTCCACCATAGTATTCATCGAACATTAACTCAAGGAAATTCTCCCATTCTTGTTCATTGTCAAACGGTTGATTGAGCTCTTTGAGGTACGATGTCCGATGTGTCGATGTGTCGAAGTCTGCCGGTTTAGTGCGGGTTCTAGAGCGAGTCTCTCATAAGCCATTTGTGAAAGTTCGTCAAACTTCACATTCATCGTCTCCATGATCCTCCTAGTTCTCTGTTATACACCCCGAATGCCCTCGAAGTTATCCAATATCCAATGAAGATTCCAATATCACCTTTTGCTTTCGTTTTCCAAGATCTTCTGTCGTCATTCGTAGGATAGCACAAAGCGCCAAACACGTGAAAGTAAGAGATATCCGGTTTTATGTTGTTCACAAGCTCATATGGGGTTTTATTGAATCTTGGATGGATTAGGGATCGGTTCGAGTGAAACAAGCAAAGGCAACAAGATCAGCCCATAGAAATAACGGTGCACTAGAATAAATTAGCATTGTGCAGCAAAACTTCCACAAGAGTTCTATTTCTTCTTTCAACTACCCCATTCCGCCGTGGAGTTCTAACAACGCGATGTCCGATGTGTGATTCCAACATCTTCAAAATAAGCTCTTAACTCGATTAGTGAATTCGTACGCGTGTCGTTTCTTACAACCCCATGGAGTTTGAAGAAGTACTTGAATACGTTTCGTAAAAAGGTGATGATGATGCACGGTGCTTCGTCTTTTGATCTCGGGAACTTAACCCATGTATATCTCGAATAATCATCGACGATTACAAGAATATACTTTTTCCCATTAATGCTTTCAACTCTCATTGGGCCACATAAGTCCATGTGCAACATATGCAACTTTGCTTCCTAACTAGGTACGGTTTTGGGTTTATATGATGCTCTTTTGCTTTTTCCTTGTTCGCATGATGGACATAAGTGATCCTTGGTGTATTTGAACTTTGGAAGTCCGCTGACGATGTTGTCTTTGGCAATTTTGTTGATGGTGTCGAAATTGAGATGGGATAACCGTCATGCCACAACCGTGACCGTGTTCCGATGCTCGTGTCATAAAACATATTGGTGATGAAGAGGCCATTTGATTGATGTCGATAGCATACAAGTTTGTATCACGATTCCCGCTTAAGAGATCGCCATCCAAGTTTCTAACGGCAAGCATTTTTCCTAAAAGCAACCTCTAAATCAGCATCACGAACCCGCCCGACCGAAAACAAATTGTGTCCCAACCCTTCAACATAGTAAATCCGAGTGATCAAATAATTTCCAAAAGGTAGATCTCCATAACCCATGATAGTTGCTACATGATCATTTCAAAACGTGACGGTTCCCATGAATTTCCGCACGAAATTGATCGCCAGCCTTCGATTCCCGGTCATGTGCTTGGAGCAACCCGAGTCGACGATCCAAAGACAAATTTCGATAACCCTGCCAAGAATGAAAAAAGAATATTGTGGAAACCGCTTTGATTTTGGTTCCTTTGGGTTAGAGGTAAAATCCTGATCACACTCAGAGAGGTTACAGAACGGTTTATCACTCATTGTACCATTCGAGTGTGAAAGTTCTACCTGGGTTTCCAAATATCATCCCTAAAGTATACATTGGTTCCTGTCACAGAGTGTAAAGCCTAAGTTTTGCAACTAGTCTTCCTACTCCTTTAGCGTAATTACTTTTTGGGACGTTCTTCTTAACAGGCTTATCATTCACATTCTTAGAAACACAATCATCTTGAACATTTAAAGATTTCTTGCAAGTTAAACAAAGAGATTCAACACATTCATTAGACTTAGCAAGTTTCATAGGTTCAAGACATTCAGATGAAATGTCTTTCTTATTCAAAAGCGTAAATTCCTAGGGTGTTCTTCTACTTTCTTCTCTTTATTCAAGCTACTACTCCTAGAGGCATGAGAGACTCTATTGTTCCTTGTATTGCTCTTAGGCTTTAGTCTGCTGCTCCTAGAGGTGCTTTCTAGTCCCGTAGAAGGTAAGGCACACGCATTAGGATTCACATTTTTATGAAGGGAGGTGGTTTCAGCCTTCCTAGTCTCTTTAGAGTGCTTTTCTAAACTTATGTCGTTTGTTCCATATGTTTTAGATGTGGAGGCGGACGCATTAGTGGTACTCATCTTAAAAAGGCCAGGTGCTAAAACTTTTGGTTTCTCGATAACCGCTTTTCCCTTATCAACATTTTGTTTAGGCAAGGGAGGTGGAGTGACTGGTTTTGATGAAACATTTTTCTCATTGACTTTTGGAGGAAGCATAGAAATGTACATTTTGGTTTGGAAACCGTTTGGGAACATTTGCTTTCCCTCGGTCAATGGTTTTGTAATCACAGTATCCACTGCCTTTCCTTTTTGACTTTCAAGTTGAGCCCTCAAAAGATCATTTTTCGCTTTCATGTCATTGTAGGCACGCTCATAAGACAATTTGTCATATTTGCATTCCTCGCTCGATCAAGTTGTTTAAAATATGACACATTTTCTTTTCAAGTTTTTCAAGAGCTTTTTCATATTTTGAAACAATTTCGGAGGTCTCATGACCCTGAGTCTTTCATGATCTTCAACGTAATATGTTTGCAAAATGATGGACATAATATCGTGAGTCATAACATCTTCGAAGAGTGAATCATTTAGATTTTCCAAAACTTTGATGTGTTCAACACTTTCATTAGCTTGCTTTACTGTGGATTTATGGTCCTTGACAAAGTCAATTGTTTCTTTCAAAAAGGCTTGTTCAAAATGAATTACCCTTGAGTTGATGTTAGTCAGCCGAGGGGCAATTTGAGTTTCAAAAACTTTTTATTTTCAATATCAAAACTATTAAACCGTATGTTTGTTGTAATATTGGTTTTAGTTTTAAATCTCTTGAAGATCGCAATTCTCATTTTCACATTTTCCAAAATACTTCTAGCATCACTTGTGTTAAAAGGATTGTTTGAAGACATTTGTTCAATGTTCGAAAGAGTTTTGGAGACAACAACCGGTTTTGAAACGGTGTTGACACTTTGTGTGAAACACTTGGTTTGGTGGAAAACGTTGATTGAGAAACAAACGAAATACCATTAATTTTTTTCCATGTGTTATAATCAATTGGTTTGATTTCTGGATGTTTTTGTTTCATTTTTGATCTACTCTCCTCAGATAGTTCCAACGTTTCAAGAGAATCATGAACAAATATGGGTTCATGCAAAGGTTTTCCAACACATTCGAGATTTCAGCTTTCTTGAGGAAAGCAAGGAGGTGAGTTACCAAGAGCCATTTTATTTGAGAGTATGAAAATCGGATTTACTTGATTAGAAAGCATCTTGATTGTTTTAGCGGAATGACCCGTGTAAGAAGCAAATTATTCCAATTTCTTGATTTTTTCCGCTTTTATCGAGAATTTCATCAAGAAGAGAATCTTCTCGCTTTGCAAAATCAAGAATCAACTGCTTTTCTCTTTTTCAAGATCGAAAACAATGCTTTTTGTTTAGAAAGTTGGTCATTTAGATCAAAAATTTCCTTGTTTAAAGATTTGATTTTCAAATTCAGATTCACATCAAGTGTGTCATACTTGAGTTGCAAATTTTTTTCTCTTAAAACAGAATCTCGATAACCAATTTCTAACTCTGAAATTTTGTTTGTATGAAATTCATAGGCTCTGGCGTGCTCCTTGTAACTCTCAAGCTCAGTGGTCAATTTAGCATTCGCGGCCTTAACTTCGCGATTGACCGTTCTAACTTTCTCAACTTCAATGCCACATTGATTGATTAATGATTCAACATAAGCACGTGTTTCCTCATCGGCCTCAGTTATTTTGTGCCACACAGCCTCCACTAGGATCCACATTTGGAGTTTCTGAGTTAGTATTGCTACAACTCGGATTGTCCATGTATGTATCATAAGTAGGTGTCATGTCACGAATCGTTCGTCATGAGTAAACACATCAAATATGACATTGTTATAGCATGGATCGATTGGTACCTCGATCATTGGCGTCATAGGCGAGGAGGTGAGTCGACTTGGTGTCGCATACTTAGTCTTTGAAGATTTGCCATGATGCAATTCGCATTGAGTTCCTCGAGGTCTTCCAATTCATCCACAATAGCGAAAAATCAATTTCCTCAAGACTCAATTGTAACCCGCTTTGCTTTATCTTGCTAACAAAGGCTTTCGAATAAAATCACCATTCTTTTTGTGCGGCTTAGGGACAATTTCTTGCCATGTGACCCACTTCCTTGACAGCTATGTAACACTTAATCTAATTACCACGATGCACATTTCCATAATTCCCAACGATCGGAGTCGCAACATACCCATTCCGATTACCCATCTTTATTCCCAACATTCTCAATCCGATTTCAACATTCGACCCAACCTGATACCCCGATACTGAACCGCACGATTACCCATACGAAATCGAGCATATCCTCGTGATTCCCAATAACTCCAACCATTTGTCCTTGATGACCCATATTCACTCCCGGTTGAGCAATTTGCATGTTGCGAGTGTTTGATGATATCCTTTGGTTGTTGTTAGTAGGTGTGGAATAGCGACCTTTGATTACTTTTCCCAAGAGAGAAAGTATTTGGGACATAGGTCTTCTTGATCGGATGATCGTGATTCCTTGTTCCTGGTATTGTGGATACTGTTATTGAAAGACTTGTTGTTCTTGTGGATAGAATTGTTGTTGTGGTTGTGGAATGTATTCTGCAAGTTGTTGTTGTTGGAAGATGATGAAGCTTGTTGTTGTGTATTCAATGAAGGTTGAGTCTTTGCAATGAGTGCCAATGGATCATGATTCTTTGCCAATCTTTCTTTCGTGACTTCATTCACTTCACTTTTGGTTTTGTTTGAGAAAATCGTTTAGTTGATCAAAGTTCACCAGATGTAAGTCTTTTGTTTGGTTGACAATAGTGACATATCGTCCCCATTCTTATGGAAGATTGTTCAGGAACTTGATGTTTTGAACGATAGTTGTTTCTGATTAGCTCATTCATCAAAGTGCAAAACCTTCCATAGTAGGATTCAATGGATTCTCTTGGTGTAGATGTGAACTTTTCCCATTCAGTTAGCAACTTGTTCTCCATGTCTTGATGACCAATTTCTGTTCCATGACAAAGTCGTCTAACACGTTCCCACATATTGAAAGCGGTTTCACAGCTCACGCGGAAGAAAGATGTCTATAGGTAAACCCGGTTGGATAATATGAATTGCCATGTCATCGCCCGACTTGTTTCGATCCTCTGCGGTGTATTGATTAGTGAAGACGAAGATGGTTGGGACGGGAGGTGTTGCATCTGATTTCGAGTACATGAACTTGTCGAGGCTTGAAGGGTCCATCCCGAATGGATTTAATCATGAGTTTTCCATTAGGTTTGGTCTTGATGTAACGAAGCATACGACTTGTCCATTGAAGATAACCACCTTTGGCCAACATAGGAGGTCGGTTTTCGGCACCGGCTGCATGAATTTCTTGTTGAGTAGCCATTGATGAAGGTATGATCTGATAAAGTTGATGTATGATCGATTCAACGATAAAGGAGTTGTGGTTGATGAAGATTAAACTCGGTTGAGGTGATTCTGAAAGTCGCACTCGTAACCTTGGTTCTAAAAAAATTTTGTGCCCAAAATTTGAAATTCACTATAAAAATCAATTCTAAGGTCGTATGAAAAATTTGAGTTATGACAATTTTGGCGTAAATTTGACCGAAAAATTTGAATTTAGGCCCAAAAATTTGAATTTTGACCAAAATTTTCACAGTTAAACCAAAATTTGAATTTCGCGTAAAAATTGAACGTTTAGTCTCCTCAAAAATTTAAATTTTACTCAAGTTTTCCAGCCAAAAACTTTTTTTAAAAAAAAAAAAAAAGCTTAAAAGAAAGAGCTTGGCGGAAAGCGTTAGTAGGAAATGGTTACAGTAGGATCTTATGCGTAGGAAGCATATGTAGGATTCCTTAGGCGTAGGATCTTATGCGTGGGAGCTTAGAAGGATTAGGATTAAGAAAGTATCTTCGCGGCGTAACCTTAGGCTTATCGTGACAAAAAAACTTAGTCGTAAAACCTTCACGTAAGTGGGATCTTATGCGTAGAGTTCTACTCGTAAGAGTTTATGCTTATGCGTAAACTTAGGTGTAAACCCAAAATCCTTTACTATCACGGTGTAAATGATATCCAAAAGTCGAGTGTTCCACAAACTTATCCAAGTGAGGGAAGCAGTGACCCGCTTAAGCTTGAAGAATCGCACCAAAAGTTATGAGTAGAAAACTAGGGTTTTGACCTTTTGACTTCTACTCGTAAGAAATTTCCAATGATTCAAACGATGTCTCTTGCTGCATGATATCCTTAAAACACTTGAATAACCCAAAAATGTTGACCTTTTTCACCCAAAGTGCTTATAAAAGTTACGAGTAGAAATGACCAAAGAACCAAATACGAGTTTAAAACTTAACCAAAACGCGTAAAGCTTCGAACTTTTTGCAAAAGACTGAAACTTTAGCACCAAATAAGCCTTAAACCACAAGAATCTTGAATTTTAGAGTGCAAAAATTAAAGCTTTAAGCGTGACAACGTTTATAACAAAGCTACGCGTATAGTACCAACCTTCAAAACAAACACAAACACTCCTAAACCATTATTAGGCGATTGATACCAATTGTTATGACCTTATATCTATCAACCTTATCACAAACCAATACCCACGTTTTGCTTAGAACACGTTAAACCAAACACTTATACGTATAAGAAGATGAAATAAAGAAAGGAAGATGGTGACTTGAATGATATAAAAACCGTGTATGTGGATAAGATGAACACAATGTGTTGTATTACTTCAAAGGAAAAACACACACACACACTTTCAAGCACACCCCTCAAATGACCATTTGAGGGGTATTTATAGTCAAGGGACTTGATGCCCTAAAGGCTTTCTATGAATTCGGTTTGGACTTGGATTGGGCTTGGATCGTTTGAGAGGTTATACAAGGCTAAGCTTAACTAAACTAATACCCATTTAGCTTAGCCCATCCAGCCTTGACTATTCTATCATGGTATCTAACACACGTTACAAAGTTCCTAATCGTGAATGACCATCACTTCTAATAAAACTATTAAGGCTAACACCTATCTTTATAAAAGTTCTTCGTGTGGGTTTCCACTGTTTTCTAACAATCTTTCGTTTTTGCATTTTTGCCTTATTTGCACGATTATTAGCATTAACAATTTTAACTAGGCATTTGACAGCATTAGACAAATCATTCACACCACATTCATGATTAGCAACAGAATTCAAGCAGACATGATTACAAGGTTTGCAAATAGTATCAATTGAATTACCGATGCCTAAGGCTAATACTTGAATCAACACGATTCGTTTTATTCAACTCAAGCTTAAAGTTCCTAGATTGGTCTTCTACTCTCTTCCAATGCACATTCTTAGCTTGCAAGGTCCTATCATTCCTTGTATTGTCTTGAGTTGATTTTGACCGTTTCGTTAAACTTTAAAATCACTTGATTACTCTGTAGAGGGAATGGAAACATTAGTTGGTTGATCTAATTTTTGCATTCCCGAACTTGATGTGGGATTCAAGTACTAGAAGGCACATTAGTGTATACTTTCTTAAGATCGTGATTTGAGCTTTTGTGCACACTAACGTTCGCCACTTTCTTAGCACTAACATATCCGAATCAACTACTTGAAGGCACATTAGTGTTTCCTTAAGACGGGCATAGAACGGATTTCTTGGAACTATGCATAGAACAAGGCATCACAGCTTTGCCTTTTGCACCTAAGGTTAAGGATTTGGGACATGTTGCAATTACACATTCTAGCAACTCTTGAGATCGTTTGGCATGGAGGCAAGCAAACCTAATTTCACTATCAAGAGGTTTGTTAATGAAATCCTCTTCGACAATCTCACGGAGACATTCTAGACTATCCTTAAGGTGAGCACAGATTCATGAAAAGCATGTTCATTATCCTAAGATGAGGAGGAATATATTTAAGCATCACGGTGTATTTGCAGTCTAAGGGTGACTTTGAGACAACATTCTTATTGAAAACAAGTGGCAGTTTCCCATTTCCTGACTTCTCAGATTCTCAATTTCCTTTTGTAAAGACGTTATTTTTTCGTTGTTTTGGTCACGGGTGACTTTTATTGAATCATATAACTCTTTAAAATGTCGTTTAACTTTTTCATTTTCTTCTAGAAAACTCTTGTTTTCCTTTTGTAAGGCATCAACTAAGTTTTGAAGATGAAAAGTTTGAGAATTCTGAGAATCTAAAGGAGGAGGCATTTGGGAGCCCGTCATATTGTTCGTTTGACCCTTTAATTGAGAGATTTGGGCTTTCAACTTTCGGATCGTGTTGCAATGAGCTTGAATCGTTCATCATCGTTTGTTAATTTGAAAAGCATCAAACTCGGAGCATCTGAGGACTTCTTGATATTTGAAGTTTTGACATTTTCTTTAAGATGTTGATATTTTAGTTGTAAATTAAAATGCTCAACTTCCAGTTTAGAAAAATGTTTAACCAAATTGTCGTGATCATCCAGTTCAATTTTCTCGTTTAGTTCAGAATTAGTTTTTCAAGCTCAATGACACGATCATGGGAGACTTTCGATTACAACCGATAATTCATGAAATTTGGAAGCATTAATGGAACAATTTGTAGCGATGAAAACACATCTTGAGTAATACATTGAAATCGGGTTCTCATTTAGTGTATGCAAGTTCTTCCTCTCAATCTCATTATATTTTAGTGCTCGCTCATAGTCACTAACTTCAACTATCATTGCATCAAATTCCTTTTCCATTCCCTTAATATCAGTTTCTATCCCTTTTTAAGACTCTCAAAGTGATCTTTTAGAAGTTTAAAGAAAGGCATGACCTCTGTTAAATAACATTCTTTCATTTGCTCAAAACCCCTTTCTCCTTCCGTAATACCAGAGGGTGTGATCCTTTTCTTGCAAGTTTTCTCAAAATCAACAAATAGTTGAAATATAACATATTGGCTAATTAAGGTCTTGCTTTTAGTGGCAATTGTTCTAGGAACAAGATGCATTGGTGTATTAGGAGGATGTTACCGGTCGCTCTAGGCATTTTCCAAAGAGGAGGGTTTGTTTCAACAATATTTTCAACTTTTGCTATCTAAATCCATTTTCCTGAAAACTTGTTCGGGAGTCAACAATGTCTGAGGTTTAAACATGTTCAAGGAAATCCGGTTTTCCTTCTTGTAATCATGGGGTGTGATCTTTATTTTCTTCTCTCTACATTTAGGATCATCTAATTTCTTGTTCATCTTTTCCTAGTGACTTCATCTGATTTCTTATCTTCCTCGGTGCACTCAACGCAACTAGGTTTCTGTCTAGGTTTAAGGATTTCATTGCCATCATAAAGAACCTTATGAGCATTTCTAGCCCTTTTAATGACCTCTGGATTTGGTTCCTCAACAAGGGAATGCTATGCTTATCGCTTAGGACCCTATGCTTAGTGATCATGTGAGCAGAATGGTGTTCCCTTGTATGTACAACTTGTTTTCAAGTTTGTTTTTCAAAGTTTTCGGATTAGAAAAATCTTTCAAGAGTTTTGATTCCTTTGCATTAAATTCTTGCTTAAGCATTTTCACATTTTCTTGAAGTTCTTGTTTTTGCTTAGCGGTTTTAGAAAGCTTTTCTTGCAAGGAATTTAACTCTTGTTTTAATACTTCTTCTCGAAAATTACTTTTCTAATAATTATACGCATTTGGTCATCCATTTCCTGCTCACGAGTGGTCAACTCAAATTTAGCACGTCGTTCATAAATAGCAACACGTTCTTTATAGGCATTTAATTTATATTACGGAATCATCGGGGAACGCACAGCGGTGTATTCATCAAAATATAGTCATTGTTGATCGCAGAGATGCATCACTTGATTCAATTTCACTTTCACTTTGTTTCACATATTGATCATATGGGACAACATTGATATTACCCATATTTTCACTATTTGATACAAAAGTTTCAGTTGATAGTACTTTGTCATGCATCTTTTGCACATAAGCATCATCGTATAGTTTTAGTACCTCTGAGATGAGTGTGTCTTTGGATGGGCCAGCTTGTGTTGAAGAGGAGACCTTGGGAGAAACCATTGGAGAAATGCTAGCCATAAAGATTGTGTGTGCGGTAGGTCCATCATCCACATCAGAATCGTATGCATCACAATCAGCGACTTGAAAGGCATTCGGATGATTGTGACCTATCTCCTGAATAGGCTGCTCATCCACATCTGCATCATAGGTCTTGGCATTGCCCTCGGCTAGAAACAACAATTCCTCTTCATCCAAAGCAGCACCATTATCCTGAGCTTGCACAAGCAGATCTTATCTCCAAGTAATCGATTCTGTGGGACGCTTTGGAGATGTGCAGATCCTTGCAATGTGTCCCTCACCACCACAATTATAACATTTGATCAGCTTAGCTTGACCTTGATTACCATTCCTTCCTCGATTATGATTAACAACATAACCTCTACCAGCTCCACCTCTTCCCACGATCATATCTGTCTTTCCGAATCGGTTGCACCGATCCTCCCATCTTTAACAGAGCTTGATTGTGTGGGTTAGATGTCTCGAGGTTGTTATTGGTTGGTGGGAGAGAATTCATGTTTTGACCGATCAGAAGAGCTAGTTGATTAATGAAATTACCCACGTGTGCATCAGCATCGGCTTGTTTGAACATAGGATCAGGAATTAGTTTGTGATTACCATTTCCCATGGGTATGACTTGTGAGGCTTTGGTTGTGATTCCGATGTTTGAATAGAAGGCGGTTGAGTCATTAGACGAGCTTGTCTCTCCCTGGTTGGTTTTGAACTGATTAAGAACCAATTTTCAAACATAGCATGTCTCTCATTCTGAAGGAGGAAGGCATAGAGTTGCTCATAGTTTGTATTCTTCAATCCTTTAGTGAGCTTCACAGAGGTGACAAACTTGTGCCATTCGGGATTCATGTTGTTCACAAATTTTGAGTTCAAATGAATGTTAGGCATAGTCATTCTGATGTTCCTCATGTCATTCACCAACTTATGAAATCTCACATAGTACTCATAGACACTCATCCGGTTTCATCTTGAAGTGTTCAAATTCGTCATAGAGTTGTGATTCTCTGTCTTCCATAGTTAATTTTGAACCTGAGAGAAGCATCTTGACATTATCCCATACTGCCTTTGCTTCGATGTTGTGATTGATCAGCTTGTAGATGTCTTTAGGAAGACCTTGAAGAACAATGTTAGAAGCCCGATATCAAGGCATCAAATCTCTTTTTCTCCTTATCATCAAGCTCATCATACATCTTTGGTCGTCCATTCCATAAATCGAGTTCCATCTTCAGCAGAATCAAGTACATCTCTAGTCGTCTCAACTCGATACGGTCCTTCATCAATGGATTTGAGAATTTTGACACCATTTTCCTTTCCAAAGGCAGTACATAACTGATTCGTTGAGCCCAAGAATCGTAGTAGCGGTTCCGTCAAGCATGGGTGGACGAGTATCCGAACCAGCTGCTTGAACATCCTCGCAACAGATGGAGATGATAGTAGGAACGTTGGTAGACATGTTATCAGATTATACGGGATTTTATAACTCTATGATTAAACCGGGAAAATAGATTCTTTCACGGGATTTTACTAAATCAAGAGAAAACCGTAAACAATCACCCAAGTCGCTAGAAAATAATGCACCAAGTCGCTAACACCTAATTAAGCTACACCCCAAGTCGCTAAAGTCCCAAGTCGCTAGACAAATGCAAGTCGCTAAGTAGTAACTCGCTAAGCCTCAAGTCGCTAGCAAAATTTTGGCAGCAATTCGCTACTCAAGTCGCTAAAACTTCAAGTCGCTAAAGAGCAACTCGCTACGCACTCTGAACCAAGTCGCTACCACCAAGTCGCTACCGTAGTGGAGAGTCCACTACTTGTACTGTTAATCGCTAGGTCTAAGTCGCTAGCTCCAAACCTGTAACTCGCTACAAAATTGTGAAGCAAGTCGCTATGAAGAAAGAGATCCGTATATCAAGTCGCTAGCAAGAAAAACCACATAAACATCACTTTTCAATCCAAAACAACCCAACCAAGATGATTCAAGCTTACCAAATGAAAACCTACACTTGTGATGATTCTAAACATAAAAGTACTAACAAAATCCAAGCTTTAACACAAGAAATCAACCAAATGATGCACAAACCACTAAACTTTTTCAAACTCAAAACCACCTAAAAACCACTAGAAATCCAAAGATGTGCAAGATATGATCTAACCATGGCTCTTGATACCAATTGTAGGATATTGGATTTCACATACACATCAAACCATAACACAAAGTGGGCGAATAAAGGTGAGTTCTAGAGAGAAAGAGAGGTTTAGGGAACTAAGTGAGAGAAAGAAAAAATATTATTATGAGCTCCAACTCTCTACCTTGGAAGGTAGAGAGTATTTATAGTCTTACAATAAAACGCCACACAACGGGTCGGGCATCAGCATGGGTAAAGACCCGTCAGTCCTCCACGGTGTTACTAAACTAAATACTACTTAACATAAAAGTACTATGACTACGAGCTTTCTAACGATTACATATACTTGAGGTGACCGACTCTTTAATACCTGGAATTTTTAATTCCTAACAGTTTTAGTTCATTGTTTTAAGTATCACTTACTTAAAATAGTTCAATGGTTTTTATAATTGTATTAATAGTTAATACTAAACTTAAGTTTGTAAAAATGATTATATGGTTTTACTAGTACATATACGAAAGTATACATACTTTTTACGTTGTCACTATAACGTTATTAAAATTCAAAATTTGGTTTGAAAATATTTACATTGTTCCTTTAGTAAGTATATAATGTGTATATACTTATTTAAGTGGACACATGATAGTAGTGTCAAAGGTCAAACATTAGTTTGTTTATTTTCTAATTGTATTTAGAAAATATGTAAGTTAAATTTAAAGACTATAAAATTTATTACATGATAAAATGACTTGATGGTCTCTATTTATTTATCGATATTTGTTTGTAACATACATCGCCTTTGACAAATAAGTTTCTTGACATAGACATATTTATCCGGGTGTGCTAGACGTTAAACTTTGGAGTAACCTTTATTCATGTAGATTACATTTTCATCTCTTGTTTTCGTGTAGTAATACTCTTGCGCTTGTCTAATTGTATTAAGACTTTTATACATAATTGACATTAAAAGATATGTAACGAGGTGAAGGGAAATAATAGACGGGGACGGGTTTCGTTATTTGACATCCAATAAATTGTTCCGGGTATCATGTTATTCGACCATACTAGATATACAAACAGACGCCACCAGTTTCTCCATGGGCTGTGGCCCAGATTCGAAAACAACCATGTACCAGATCTTGGGTCTGGGCCCGATGTGGTATTTGCACGAGAAAAAGAAAGGGTCTGGTCCAACAATTGCTACTACACTTTGTTAGTTAAATTTTTAGAGACTACTCATTTCCATATTTTTGTTGCCAAAGAGTACACTTTAGTTATAGGAGTTTAACATGAACTACTTGGCTCGAGATACACTTGTTCGTTCACACTCCAACTTGTGAAGCCGAATCTCTTAACTAATGAGCATGACCCATCACTATGGTACTACCAAAATGAGGTTGTCGACACACTTTCATAGTCTCAAAGCATATCTATGTAAATGACAAATATGCACTTAATGAAGGTAAGTTAACAAAAGGGAAATGACTAACTCATTAACTGAAAAATGCGAGCAAAGGTGTGACGAAACCATACGGTATTTGAGTACTACTCAACTTGGTTCCACCCCGACAACATGTTATACTATTACGGACCGTGACAAAACATAGACTAACCACATTTATTTTGGCAAGTGAGTACTTTTGACATGGTTTTCTTCCTAGGCGTACACAATAGATTAAACACGAGGTTCATAACTGAAATTCGAGTCACAGGGCACTAAAATAACAAGCATGTTTCTCAAGTTTAGACAAGGTTATAACATGGTTCGACACACTTTGAATGACATGAATGTCGACTGAAAAATAATGTGAGCATCAAGCATGGGTTCCTAGTAGACTTTATAAAACTTGACTTATCTAATTTTTCTTGTTTCGACAGAAAACTCAAACACAACACCAAACGACATCTTATTTTTCGACATAAAAACAATTAAAAAGGAGATAAACATGATCAATTTTATAATGAAATTTTTGATACAAGTTACCAACTTAATCATAAAAAACAACACAAAACATTACAACAAGAAAGATTAATAACCTCAACTCGAAAGTGATGTGTGAAGGACGAAGGTTGCTTCGTGGGTTTCGAACCAAACGAGACTTGAATTAGCTCCAATGCACTCCCAGTTGCAAAACCCCCAATTCAATTTTTGAAAACCCTAAGTTTCACAAACCCAAATTTTTGGTACAAAATATGAGGCAACAGAGTTGGGCGTTTCACATCTCTACTAGAGATAAAGGGAGTGTTTTGGGAAGGCCTTGACCTTCTTTCTTTTCTTGGTGTCTTGGTTTGTAGCCGAAAAGATCAAAACCCCTACAACCTAGGGAGTCTTGAGTTTTGACTCTAGGTGGATTGATAGTGATATATGCTTATCCTTGGTGGCTTTGTCTTGAAGCTTCTTGGACTCATTCGAATGATATTCAGCGCCTCAAAGGAGTGGGTTTGAGAGACAAAAAGATACATGGTTATGTTAAGGAAGACTTGGAGATGATGAAAGAAGTATGTTGGTTTTCTTGTTTGGGAGATTCGACCTACAAGAGGTGCAGGAGTAGATGTAGAAGATGACTAGGTTTTTCTTTTTCCTGCTTTTTGGTGTTTTTGTCGTGTGGGGAAGAGAAGACAAAGGGATATTTATCTAAATTTTAATAAAATGGTTTTCTTTTATAAGTTAAGTGTATGTATATGATTCATTTGGTATTAGTGTGTTTGTAGATATATAAAAGTCATTTGTAAGTGAATGTGTATTAAATATTTTGTGTCCCGCGATATTAAACTGTGACTGAAGTATCATTGTTTGATAATTTTTTATAATGTAGTACCTTATAGATACGTGTCGGATATATTATTATCTTTGTAATATTTTTCATTATGAGACGTTTTTCATTTGTTTTACTTGCCCTTATCATAGTGTCGGTACGCGTGCAGTGTCGGTCACTAGGGAAAACGAGATAACCTCTCGTCTTACAATTTAATCATAAGACAAAAAAATGAAATATTCATAAAATGAAATGAGTGCAGAAGTGATGCAATAGGCTACTGTATGCGAGTTATCTACTCAAATGATCAGACAAAGCTTATGCATGCTAAATGACTAGGTTTAGTAATAATAAATTACCAATTATTAGTTAAATTTAAGTGAAAATTTACCGTGTGTCACAAAGTGCCCTATGATGCACCTTTCTAAGAGGTCGTCCTTTCCCCAATCGGTTCTATATTCCAGTCCTAAGTTCAAGCAATCCTTATAGAATCCGAAAATCTTGGCCATAACATAATCTACTCCTTTCTCCCTATCCTCATTATTCCTATAATAGACCGATAGTTTAAGTTCTTTTTCATCATTGGAGAGTGATGAAAACTTCTCAATCTTAAACGGCATTTGGTAAGCTACATCCTCGGTCTCAACCTTGAATCACACTATTCCTAATGAGGGATCATAAGTCATCCCAGTATTTTCTATG
Organism: Chrysanthemum makinoi; assembly: GCA_910596185.1. NCBI lineage: Eukaryota > Viridiplantae > Streptophyta > Magnoliopsida > Asterales > Asteraceae > Chrysanthemum > Chrysanthemum makinoi. The sequence continues at coordinate 332,029,505 of OU343221.1, forward strand.
AAAGGCTTTCCTAGAATAACGTGGGACAAGCTAGGATCTATGGCCGTGCTAATGTCATCCACAATTATGAAGTCCATGGGAAACGTGAAATTACCTACATAAACGGGTAATCCCTTAATTCTACCAAGAAAATTGCACCTAACCCTAGGATTATCGGGGTCTTGCCTAGTTGGGATAGGATTCTTCATTACCCAATTATAGTAGGTGCTAGTCATTATGTTTATTGGTGATTTGCGGTCAATCTAGGCCTTTGCCACGAAAAGGTGTCCTATGCAACATGGTATGTTAAGATTCCAAGGGTTCCCAAACTTGATCCTAGGGCTTTTCCTAACATACATGTGACGGAGGTCACGCACTAAGTGAGGGTGGTGAGATAGCTCTTCTTCCGTAGGTAATTTATTGAAATAGTCATTGTCTACTTCATATATTTCCTCGGTTGTTTCATTATCCTCAAGTATGGTTTCATGGTCCATTTCGTCATTTGTTCTATTAGGTTTCACTAAGGTTATGGTATTGACGAATTGGACGTGTTTAGCTAACTTACTTGGGTCCTTAATCTCTACACCGGAAGGTTCGGGAGTTGAGATAGCATTAACCTTCCTATCACTATTGGTCATGGCTTTCAAGAGGTTATCTATCTTCCTATCCATCTCGGCTTGTTTTTGGTTAAAACGGTCCGAGAGCTTAGCTATTTGAGCTTCTTGGGATGCGACTAGGTGTTGCAACATCCCCTCAATGTTTTGTTGGGTAGGGCCATGGGATGGGGGCCATGAGAAATCATTGGAAGTGAATTCTTTGGTTTGTCCCCAATAGAAGTCGGGCTTGCCCTTCCTTGCTTCTCGGGTGTCATTGAAAGTCCTAGGTCCGGGTGTTGTAGGGAATCTTCCTCCTGTTCCATTAATACGCGAGGATGCGTAGTCAACAGAAGCTTGTTCGGGGAATCAGGTGCAAGTGCGCGTGTTATGAGGGTCACTATACGGCTCACACGAGGAAGAAACTTTGTTCACATGGCGTGAAGACTTAGGATTTTTGTAGGATCTCATTAGGAATTTTACTTGATCTTCAAGCTCGAGCATCCTACGGTCGGAAGATTGTGAGTCAATTGGAGGCAAGGAGATTTCCTTAACGGTTTTGGGCAACTCACGGGGGTCATTCCAACTTTCATTGTCATAGAGAGCAAGGTCCTCTATTATACCCCACGATTCTTCCGCGGTGAGATCACTAAGTTTTCCACCGGCCGCTTGGTCAATGGATCGCTTAATGGGGAAGTTGACATGATCATAGAAGAGTTGGACTTGAAGCCAAAGATCAATGTCGTGATGAGGGACTTTATAGAGTAAGTCCTTGAATCGAGTCCATGCTTCGTAGAGAGATTCACCTTGACGTTGTTGGAACATCAAGATGTCATTCCTAAGCTTTGTTGTTCTCCCCGGTGGGAAAAATTGAGCAAGGAAGCGAGAGGTAAGATCATCCCAACTTGAGATGGAGCCGGCGGGAATTCGCTCAAGCTAATTACTAGCTTGGTCCCGTAGAGAGAATTGGAAGAGATGCAGGTGCGTGGTCTCCCAAGTAGTAGCATCGAGGTTGATGGAATCGACAATTTTAAGGAAATCCTTAAGATGCTGATTAGGATCTTCGGAACGAAGTCCATGGAATGCACATCCGTTTTGCACCAACCGGATGGTGTCGGATCGCAGGGCCGTAGTTTGGGCTTGGTCGGGAAGCTCAATGGTGTTCTTATAACCTTGGTGGCTAGGTTTCGAGTATTCACCAAGAGTACGGTCTCTTGGCGGGACAATGATTTGAGGGGGGTTATCACCTTCCATGATGAAAAGTGATGGGTTACGAACAGAGGTCACGAAGAAGGGGGATAGACTACGAGGAAGCTAAAAAATAAGAAAAAATTTACTTGATAGGAATCAAGTAAAGAAACCTAAACGAGGTGGACTACTAACTAGCTATTCTTCCCGTACAGGCATGCAAAACTTGATAACGCTACACGCGTCGTTCGGGTCAAAGGAACTTCCTTTTCGTCGAGCAAGTTTTTCAACACCCTAGGCAGTGAACCTAATCGTTGTAGTGTAGTATTAGGGTAAGCCACGGGAATTGATATCGTTCTCTAGGGGAATAGGAATGCTAGTGAGAAGTTACTACGCTAAGGTTGGGGTTGAGGAAGATTATTTTTTTATCTTTTTATGTTTTTAGGAAATGGAAAAGTACCTAATCTCGGGGTTTGGATGTGGGGGTTGGTATTTCTACCGATTACTTCTACTATCTAATTATCTAATTAACTAAGGTGAGGGTAGTCTATGTCTAATTATTGTGTGCTCGTATGATGATTTAAAGATGTGTTTACTTAGGTTTTATTACTCCTTAATTATCTCCTATTGATGGCTGAATTGGCACGTCCTTATTCTTAATCGCGTTGTGTGTCTAAGGTCGTAGGGTATGCGTTTATCCCTAACTCTTTGAAACTACCAAAGGGTCTCGTCTACAAAATCTCTAGGATTTATAAACTCTAACTCTAAGGTACTCTTTGGATGGTTTAGCCTACAACTACTCTAGGTGTTATAGTCTAAGGTTCACAAAGATTAATCAAGCATTAACTACACAACGAATGACCTATCGCATTACTAGATCATTAACAATTAAGATAAGAGACAACCAATCAATATTCAATAGTTAAGTTTCATATTCCCTAAGCAAACACGCAAGCAAATTAGCCGGACATGGAGAACATGCAAGCATACACACAAATAATTGAAGACATAATTGAATTAATGAAGTAAAACACTTATCTTGGTGTAAGATAGTGTTTAGAACCCTAAAATACTGTACAAGACAACCTTGGTTCGGTTTAGGTTTTTACTCCAAAAGATTACACTCTAAAAACTAAAAAATTCGGATTCTATATATAAGATTACATTCGCGACGGCGTCACCCTTTAATCTGTGACGCCGTCCGGTCGCCGTCATTAGGGTTTCGTCTTGGCCACGTTAGTCTTGCGACGGCGTCACCTTTTGATGCTTGTGGCGCCGAGTCCCCTTTCCCTCTCGGCCTGGACGTCGGATCAAATCTAGGCCGTCGAGTTGGACGACCTACTCTTTTAAAGCGACACCGTCACTTGTAAATAAGCAATTTGGCTTAAGAGCCGCACAAAAGTGGTGCGACGGCGTTGCATGTATACCGTCCCGCCCCTTCTGGCCTTCAGCTGAGTGTCTCGATTCTTGACTTTGGCCATTTTCTTCATATATTCGCGACTTTTCGTCCGAATAAGTGTCATTCCAGCATTTTGCCTTCAAGATACCTAAAAAGTGAAAAGGAACGATATTAAGTAATAACGGATACAAAAGTGATCAAATAAGGGCTTAAATGACCCCTCAAAAAGGTACATTTTAAAACCTTATCATATACACATTTATAATGAACTTAAATACAGAAAATAATCAATTGTTGGATGTCGTTGTTGAGAAATAGAAAGTGAATATACGGTTCCCTAATTGCATGGGAGGTGATGTGATTGTCTATCAACCTTGTTGATCCTGTTGACCCTTTCTTTCAACACTCCCCCCCAAGTTGAATGACGGGACTTCCAAAATTCAACTTGCCTAGACATTCGTGTAGATTTTTCTCATTAACAGCTTTTGTCAAGATATCTGCAAGTTGGTTTTCTGATCGAACAAATTAGAGTGTGATGATATGTGCTTCCAACTTTTCTTTAATGAAGTGTCGATCCACTTCTATATGTTTCGTTCGATCATGTTGAATTGGGTTCTCCTAAATTTGAATGGTTGCATTGTTGTCGCTCAGAATCCTGCTAGGTTCTTGTGGTGGATATCCTATTTCAGTTAGGAGCCTTCGTACCCGTAAAACTTCGGTTATGCCTCTTGCGATTCCTCGGAATTCTACCTCAGCACTTGAAAGGGCTACCACCTTTTGCTTCTTGCTTCTCCATGTAACAAGATTTCCTCCAACTAATGTGAAGTACCCTGAGATTGATCTTCTATCAGTTTTATCTCTTGCCCAATCTGCATCGGTATACAATTGTGTTTCAAGATGCCCACTTGGCTTAAACAAGTCTCTATGTCCGGTTGTTCCCTTGAGATATCGTATAATTCTTAAGACTACTTCCATGTGGGCCTTTTGAGGTTGATGCATAAACTGACTTACCACTCCCACAACATACGCTATTTCAGGTCTGGTGTGTGAGAGGTATATTAGTTTTCCTACCATTTGTTGGTATCTTTCTTTTTTAGCTGGCTCCGCTTTCTCCTCCATATAAAGCTTCTGATTCATAATCATCGGAGTATCCACTGGTTTACAGTCAACCATACGAGTTTCTGCAAGCAAATCCATAAACGTACTTCCTTTGACACATGAAGATTCCCTAATTTGATCTTAGGACTTCAATTCCAAGGAAGTATTTTAGTTCCCCAAGACTTTTCATTTCGAATTATGTGAACAAGCTTTTTCTGAGATTGGCTATTTCCTTTTTGCCATCTCTTGTGATTATCATATCATCAACACAGATTATTAAACAGGTTATGAGACTGCCTCTACGTTTAAGAAACAATGTATGATCCGAGTTGCTTTGCTTGAATCCATAATTGTTCATGGCCAAGGTAAACTTCCCGAACCATGCTCTTGGGGACTGTTTTAATTCGTAAAGAAATTTATTTAGAAAGCACACCTCCCTCTTTCCAAATCTGTCTGTAAATCCAGGTGGAGCTTCCATATAAACTTCCTCTTTCAGTTCACCATGTAGTAAAGCATTCTTCACGTCAAACTGGTGTAGGGGCCATCCTTTATTTGCTGCTACAGAAAAGAGAACCCTGATTGTATTGATCTTTGCAACCGGACAGAAGGTTTCAGAGTAGTCAATACCATAAGTTTGCGTATAGCCTTTAGCTACTAATCTCGCCTTGTATCTTTCAATTGTACCATCGGGTTTGTATTTAATTGTGAACACCCACCGACACCCGACAATTTTCTTTCTTGGTGGCAAGACACGATTTTCCCATGTATTATTTTTTGTAAGAGCTTTCATTTCTTCTTCCATTTCGTCTCTCCATTGTTTTGAATCCAATGCTTGTTCTGTGGTAGCCGGAATTTCATTGGAATACAGTGAAGAGACAAAGGCCTTGGCTCCTTTAGATAGGTTTCCTTTTGCTATGTTTGCTACCGGATATCTACGGCCCTTGGACTCCTTTTCCGGTGACTATCTTTTGGGTGGAACTCCGCGGTTTGATCTTGGTGGAAGTACATACACTTCTGATATTGTCTCAACAGTCTCCACATGTTCTTGTTCTTGTACATCTTCACTTTGTCCTGTTTGGTTAGGAGTCTCAGAAGAAATAGGATGATCATGGTTAGTATTACTTACCTCGGGTATCAAGTTTGGAGCAGTTTCTGGGGTGGCACTAACATCTTCAGGTTGTGTGGGAAGAGGGGTCTGATTGTAACACCCTAACCCAGCAAGGGTAGAACCGTAGAAGTATTACATTATAGTGTCATATCAGAACATACATAAAACAAATGCAGGCGGGAGTCTTATAAATAAAATACCAAGTCATATCAATGGATGACTTACAAGGAAAATACAAAATCTAATATGCCAAAAATGAAAAGAAATATCAAAATAATTACTCTTCAAAAAGTCCAACATGAATAGGGAAAACTAGGGTTGGATCACTCAAATGCTCCTACTCTCAACAAAGCCCAGCATCCTACTTGGTACTTGCCGTATGGAAAAGAAATGCGGCTGAGCTTAAAAAGCCCAGTGAACATATATAACAAAATAAAAGCTAAACAAAATCAGGAATACAAAATGAAACAAGGAGGCGGATAACAAAGTCGCATCGAAACGAGCGCAATGTGTCAATGAGGAACCTGCAGAACACAATATTAACAGATATACAGAAGAAACAGAAAGGCAGCACATCGATGACATATATAAGTACATATAATTAGCCAAACATAAACAAGCATATCAACCAGCGGGTCAACAAAACAACAAATCAGACAATCATGAATATACAAGCTACGCTGAATTCTATAAGCAGGCGGAAGCATGGCAATCACACTGGTCAGATAATCTTCACATGTGATATTAGTGTTATTAGTGTTAAATCATACATGATTAAACACTAATTTGAATATCACATGTGATATTAGTGTTAAATCATATATGATATGTGATATCACATGTGATATGATATGTATATCATATATGATTTTACACTAATATCACATGTGATATTACATATCATATATGATATAACACTAATATCATATATGATATAACACTAATATCACATGTGATATTCAAATTAGTGTTTAATCATATATGATTTTTTAATACAAATTTCAGTAACGTAAAAAAACGAAAAAACTTAAAAAAAACGTGAAAAATACGAATTTTTTTTTTGTCGAAAGTATATCAAAGTGCATATCTATAGAAAGATAATTAAATGTTCGTCGCAATGAATTTTTTTTTTCCGCTTAACGATTAACGGTTTGAAAGTTATTAATATTTGAAAAAAGATATGAAAGTGGGTTTTTTAAATTGTTGAGATTAATCTCATCCATTAGATCAAATAAAAATGGATGATGGAGATTGATCTATTAGTTTGTAAATAATCTTTTGTCTAAATTATAATCAAATATAAATATTTACTGCATTGCGTTGATTCTTATAAATAAAAGTATTTTAGTCTAACAATATTATTACTAATTTTTATTGTAAAATTTTTAAGTTATAAATAAATGTGTTTTTTCTTTATACGTAAACCAAAAACGAATTAACAAATATAATACATATAAATTTCAATGTCAAAAAGTTACTTCTTACGTGTTAAATAACATACTAACATTAAAACGTTCCACTAGTGATATAGATATTTAATATGAGGTTATTAACAGGATCATAACTTTGTCATTCATGGTTACGAGTTTTTACAGGTTTAGCAATGCGCCTCACATATTATGTGCTCTATATATTAAAAATTGTTTGTTCGCGGGTTACATCTAAGTTCAAAGTTACATATTTTGGGACGCGATGATGAAATTATCATCTGTTGTACATATAAGCGTGATTTAGGTTAACCTAGATACCTGATTAATCTAATTAAATCATGTCGCCTAACTTGGTTAATCAGAAGTGCAAAAAACCAAATTTTATTAGATTGACGTGTTTGGTTTTGGAATTGGATACTTTATCGTGCTGGGCTCGAAATGAGAATCAAAATCTCATACTGTATGTAAGTTGCATACAAAAGTCTTTGAAATCGCTCACCACATAATATGCGTCGATAATTAATATCTCAGTTTTATCATCGACAACCCTCTACTTGCATTTTCTATAGCTGAAGTTTGTTGCTTCATGTACACACAATTCTAACATTCTTACACCAGTTTGATTAACAAAGAGAGGCCAAATGATTTTTCAACTTGTTCCGTATTATATCGAAATCACGTAATCTTAATATCTTATGCCGTTAGAGTTACGATAAATATTTTTTGTATGAAGCTTAAGTTGGAATGTGTCATTCCAAGTATATCAAAGGATTTCAGTTTTATAGTTAAGATTGTAACTGACCGCCCAATAAAACTTTGGGCTCCATTTTGAGAAAGTACGTTTGGCCCGTTTAGTCAAACGAGTGGTCATTATGGCTCACTTGTCTCGTTGGTATTTGGTGAAAATGTGAAATCGCTTTAACTCTTACGTAACAACCTTCAGATGGCCGTTCTGGCCCGTAACAGTTAGACGCCTCCCAATACACTTGCAAGTCCGAGTTGTGGCACGCTAGAATAGTGTAAAATCGAATTGTTACCCTTAGTCGAACTCTAAGTTGGCGACCTAAGCGTAAAATAATATTAACGACATCATTTAATGGTTATTATTGTTTTTTGGCTTGGACCTTAAAGGGCTGGGTATTGAACGAGACACATATACAACCGCAACAAAATAAGAACTTACTTTTATTTTTTATTTTTTTATGTTGGGTTGCTTCAATGAATTGGCACCGACACAATTTTCATTTAACGATTCTAGCGTGACTTTTCACATAAACAATGTCACCTCTTTGCAAGGTTATAAAAATCGGTCGACACCTTTAAAGCGTCATATCAAGAAGAAAACTAAAGGGGAAATTTGTCCAATTACCCATAAAACATTTGGTTTATATTAACCCTTCACAAACCATAAGTACCCATAAACCAAATCACTTCCTTCCCTAGTCAGAAATGTCACTTGCATCACTTTCCGGCCAAACAAAAACCCTCCGTCACCTCCTCACCACAACACTCCGCCCACTCTCATCTTCACCATCCTCATCATCCCCAACCCATCATCTCATAAACAGCCTCTCACGCATCCTAAGCGACTACAGACACCCCCAACACGACATCATTCCCCCCCTCACCCCATACGCACCCTCCATCACCCCAGACATCATCGAACAAGTCCTCAAACGCTGCAACAACTTACCCTTTTCAGCCCACTCCCTTTTCACCTGGGCCCAGAACTTACCCACTTTCACCCACAGTAAAAACACCCACCATATCTTACTAGACATTCTAGGCAGAAGCAAGCAGTTTCCTTTAGTCTGGGACTTTTTAAACGAGGTTAAAAATAGAAAGGTGTGTGAGATTTGTCATGTTATGTTTTGGGTTATTTTTAGTAACTATGCTAGAGCGAACTTGCCTTTGGAGGCTATTTGGGCTTTTAAGAATATGGGTCTTTATGGGTTGGAGGCTCGGGTTGAGGATTTGGATCATTTGTTGTATGTTTTGTGTAAGAGGAGGCATGTGAGGGAGGGTCAGGTTTTTTTCGACGAGGTTAAGAGTGTGTATAATCCGAGTGTGAAGACGTATAGTATTTTGGTGAGGGGGTGGGGTTTTGTGGGCGAGTCGGGTGAGGCGCGGAAGGTGTTTGATGAGATGGTGATGAGGGGTTTGAGTGTGGATGTGCATGCTTTTAATAGTGTTTTGGAGAGTTTGTGTAAAGGCGGTGAGGTTGATGAGGCGCGGAGATTGTTTAGGGAGATGAGAGGAAAAGGGCTTGAGCCGGATGCGTTTAGTTTTAGTGTTTTTGTGCATGCGGCGTGTGAGGGTGATGATGTGCATTCGGCGTTTAGAGTGCTTGATAGGATGAAAAGGTACGGGCTTGTTCCGAATGTGTTTACTTATAATGCGATTATTAATAGGTTGTGTAAGAATGATAAAGTTGAAGAAGCGTATGAGCTTTTGGATGAGATGATTGAGAGGAATGTGAAACCGGATGTGTGGAGTTATAATGCTATCTTGTCTTTTCATTGTAATCGGTTGGAGGTTAACATGGCTACTAAGTTGGTGTCGAGGATGGATGTAGATTCGTGTGATCCCGATCGGCATACTTATAATATGTTGCTTAAGATGTTGATTAGAGTAGGGAGGTTTGATAGGGTCACGAGCGTATGGAATAAGATGATAGATAAGGGGTTTCATCCATCAGCTTCAACTTATGCGGTTATGGTTCATGGTCTTTGTCGAAAGAAAGGGAAGTTGGAGGATGCGTGTCAGTATTTTGAAATGATGGTTGATGATGGCATACCGCCATACTCATCGACTTGTGAACTTTTAAGGAATAAGATTATTGGATTGGGGTTTGCAGAACAAGTAGAGATACTTGCGGGTAAGATGGAAAGAAGCACTTCTTGCACTATACAAGATCTTTCAAGTGTTATGAGAGGTAATAGGAAGAATATAAAGCAGTCAAAGGAAGAAGATAGTTCAGAAGAGAGTGATTATTGATATTAGAGAGGAATGGTGTTATCGAAACATTTCTGTTAGTTGGTAATATCAGACAATTTGCAGTTGCAGGATTACTATATTTTTGTTTTCAAGTTATCTTGAAACTGTTTCAACCACTTGAACATGTTCATTTAGATGCTGAGTGATACAAGGGAATGTCATAAAATTATTATTTGGACCATTTTAGTCGGTGTTATAAACTGATTTGTGTTTTGTAATAACCATGCTCAAACCATATACATGAGGCTACCCGTTACAAGAACGTATATATTGTAGTTGGGTGTGTGAGTTTGCATTTAAGAAAAACGATACTTCCCACAACCTACCTGAAACTCAAACTCATCAAATGTTTCACAGGCTCACCGAGGTATGTTAATCAACTCATGTCGCTTTTGGTAGACAAAGCAATCATTAATTGTAAGGCGCGGTAAAAGGATATGGTGAGTTATAAACATAATTCTCTCCTCAACCGTAGATCAAACAAATGCTCTTACGGAATTATGGAGGCATTGATGAAGTTGTAAGTACCATATAGACACTATGTGATCCAATAAACTCAAGTGGGACTAATAAAACAACGAATTATCATTTCATGCGTGGGAAAAGGGGCAGGATAGTCAACGACTAGGTTAATGCTTGGTGGTTTATCTGTATAGAATACATGTCAAAACAAGGAAGTTAATATTCGTATACTTGTTGTTGCCAAGGCTGCAACTTTCATAAAAACACAGAAAATGGAAGGAGTCGCTAGAATTATTGACAAAGAATTAAAGTGTCTTCATCAGCGAGTTTAGATATTGATCTCAAGTTGCAATGATGAAGCGCAAAACAGTTCCACAGGCATTGTAATTCGAACCTTTACAAGTTCATGTTTGTTCTTTTGTGTGTATGTAGTCAGATGCGTAGAGATTGTAACCGTCTTCAACATTGTTGATTACAGTACAATTTAAGAAGTTTATGACTTTAATCTTTTTCATGTGATATTTCTACATGTATCTAGTTGGCTTCTGATGATTAATATTAATAATCTTCGGGGAACAACAATGAAATTTTAGAGAACAGCTGTTGGACATCTTGTCACCGAGAGTTAAAATCACTCAATTTTTTTGTTAATGCTCAAAAAACCTTCTAAATTTGTGTTGAATGATTCAGATAACAATTCAAATGTATTGAAATTTTTACATTTAACTTTGACTTGTCCGTGTATCCAGTGGCTTTGACATGCGTTGGAGACGGTCCCGTATGTGACTAATATAGATTTTGGAGAAAACGTGGTGAATATAATGAGAAGGTGCTGAATTATGCATTCTTTTTAGCATCGTAAATGAACAATCGATTTAGAATACGAGTCAGTGTAGTTGTGGCATCACGTTTTAAAGAAAGAAGACATAAAAAATGGAGATTGGTTATTAAACTTTAAGTAGAGGTTAAGTCCATAGAGTTCAATGCGTTTGCACAGTATATGTGCAATCTCATCTCAGTAGCGTGTTGGTTGAGCTGTATCTACATTGAAAACATACAACGAATAGGAATATGTAGCTTGTATCATCAAAATATTGGTAGAGTATTTATAAAAAAGACAATGGTGATGTTTTCAGGTACTTTATGTGCAATGGAAAATCTGCTAGAACAATAGATCATTGTAAGCCTTAAAATTTGATGCAAATTTACCTTTTTATAAGATTCAAGTCAGTTAGATGCAAATCTAGTATTGGAAAAGGTATTTTGTTTTGTTATCGTGACACAAGAAAAGCTTTCTAGTTTACAATTGTACTTTGGGTAAAGTTGTCTAATAGAAAATGTTAAAATGGCCGAGGATAATGGGTGAGAACTCATTTGGCACCCGATGGCTGGCCCGTTGGTAAACACGAAGTTTCACCCACTAGTGCAACTATTGGTAAAAAGCCCAACTGGTTGACTAGTTAATAGTTACAAATGGGTGGCTTTTATGTGCCATCTGAAACAAACAAAACCGCCCAAATCTGTGGATCTAATAATGCAATCCCAAAATTATTAGATGCATTAATGATGTGCCCTTTGCTTGTCTAACAAAATCAAGAACATAAGGATGGTATTGTCTTGTGAAAAATCTGAAAAATCTTAAAAATCTGATAAACTGCTCATTAAGTTATGAAAAATTTGCCATTGGCTTGCAAAACAAATGAAAGATTGTTAATCATTTTGTTATTGGCTGTGTTACAAACATCCAGAGATCTATAACAAAACAAATATTGCAGCAAATAAACTTCAAATCTAAAGATTGGAGGGGTGGGCTAGCCAAGGCTGTAGTGCAACGCCAAGGCAACACATGAAGAACCCCAGCAGCAAGCTACTGTGATGGGCTCTTCCCCATAAAAAAATAAGATTAATATCGAGTGAGCCGATGGCTCACATATCAGATATTAAACTGATAAGAACAGATACTACACTTGATCTTAGCCAAAAGGCCGAGAAAGGTATGCTTATTACAATACCAGGCCTTTGCTTTTATACTCACCCCTCCTTGTTTGTTTATCTCACACAGGCGATGTGGGATTGATACAGGGAAATTTTAAAAGATTAATTTGCTTGCACTTTTTGCATTCTTTGGGCACTAGATTGTATAAACTGATTCGCGTTCTGTAATAACTATAGTGAAACCACATACACGATGCTTCCCGTTACAAGAAGGCATATAGTATAGTTGGGTGTGAGAGTTTGAATTTGAAGGAAAATGATGCTTCCCAGACCCACCTCAAACTCATTAGTTAGGCTACAAATGTATTTTCTGAACTCAAAATCGATGATGAAATTAAGTTAAATAATGATAACTAACTGTGATGTCTATCACAGGCTCACCAAGGTATGCGAATCAACTCATGTCGTTTTTGGTAGCAAAAACAATCATTCATTTAAAGATGCGGAAAAGGATATGGAGGGTTACAAAGATAATTCTCCTCAACCGTAGATCAAACAAATCCTCGCATGGAATTATGGAAGCATTGAGGATGTCGTAACTTGTGTACCATGTAGACATTCTGTGATCCGAGAAACTCAAGTAGGACTGGTACGCGTGGGAGTTAAACATGGTAGGAGGAATCACATTCTATGATTAAGTAGCAAGATATTACCCAACCAAGGGGTTCATGATGTTGTGTGTGATACATGTCAAACCAGTGAAGTTAATATGCTTATCGTTGATTTTGATGAGGCTGAAACTTGCGCCAAAAACGCATAAAATGGAAGGAGTCATCAAAATATCGATAAAGATTAAAAGAGTATTTATCAACCGGTCTAGATATTGATCTCAAGTTGCAAGGATGAAGCACAAAACAGTTCCATAGGCATTGTATCTGGAGCCTTTACGAGTTCATCTTTGTTCTTTTATGTAAATGCAGTATGGAGGTTGTAACAATCTTCAACTTTGTTGAATACAAAACAGTTTAAGAACTTTTTGCCAAATTAACAACAATATATATCGATATATTATTTTTCCAATTAAATTGATAATTGAGCTTCTGATTATTCTTGTCATCATGTGGATCGACATTTAAAAGTTAAGTCTTGACTCTTTCTTTGTTGATGTATCTATCTATATGTTAGAAGTGGTTGAAGGGGTTTATAAATTTGACATTTTCATGTATACAGGAGATATTTTTGACATGTACATCGAAACATACAAGTATTAATAGGAATATGTGTAATCTCGTCCCAGTATCGTGTTGGTTGAGCTGTATCTACATTGAAACATACAAGTAATAATAGGAATATGTAGCTTGTATCATCAAACTATTGGTAGAGTATTTATAGAAAAGACAATAGTGATGTTTTCTGGTAACATATGTATGTTATTGTTACTAACTACTAGTTCAAGTTGATGTACTTCTGTTCTGGTAGTGCAGCTTGAGTTGAACATACATCAATGTTTGTGCTCTACATATCATGGTAATAATTTTTTACATACTTCTAACTACAGTTGATTTAAGGTATTTTTTGCAACTTTATGAAATTGACAAACACTAACAACTTACAAATAACAATAGATCATTCTGAACCCAATTATTACTTCAAAATTTGCTTCTTGATATATTAATAAACATGATGTTTAACAGTACCTACTGTCCATCAAAATGTTAAAAAGTCCTCATTGGAATTACAGCAATAATGCAAATACCATATCCAATTAAAGCAATTAGTGATTAAACTATAGATCGGAGGGGTGCGCCAGCCTAGGCAGTAGTGCAACGCCAAGGCGACACGTGAAGAACCCCAGCAGCAAGCTACTGTGATGGGCTCTTCCCCCATAAAAAAATAAGATTAATATCGAGTGAGCCGATGGCTCACATATCAGATATTAAACTGATAAGAACAGATACTACACTTGATCTTAGCCAAAAGGCCGAGAAAGGTATGCTTATTCGAATATCAGGCCTTTGCTTATATACGCAACCCCTCCTTGTTTGTTTATCTCACCCAGGGGCGATGTGGGATTGATACAAGGGCATTTCTTAAAACTAATTTGTTTGCACTGTATGCATTCTTTGAACACTACAAACTATTTTGCGTTATGTGATAACTATGGCTGAACCAGATACACGACGCTTCCCATTACGAGAATGCATATTATCGTTCAATGTGTGAGTTATCATTTAAAGAAAAAATAATGCTTCCCATGACCCACCTCAAACTCATTTAAGAAGCTACCAAATGAATTACGTAGTAATTGAAAGCAAAATTAATGAGAGAAATTACTAATGTTGGTAATTCTGATAAAGGTTACAGCGAATCAACTCATTTTGTTTTGGTACCCAAGAAAAATCTTTCATCTGTAGATGTGGTAAAAGGACATGGCGACTTGCAAAGATAATTCTCTTCAACGGCTCAATCGTAGATAAAAAAAACCATCTCGTAAGTAACATGTCTAAGAAACTCAGAGGATCCTACCCATTGCAGAAAACAACAAGCTAAATGTGCCTAACTAGAGTTCATACCATGGAAGTGAATTTTCTCATTTCTTGGGCAGATAAAACAAATATATAATAGGGTATTGCGTGATTCTATGACAATAAAATAGTTTGTAGTTTTGTACAAATCAACACTCGTTTATTCATAAAAATATATATGGTATGCTTGAATCATTTGATATAGTAAAAGAAACGAAAATTTAGCGAAATTGATATCTCCAATCGTAAACACAATAAATTATCTACTTAATCGAATAGAAAAAGAACATGCATGCAAATATTAATTTGTTGTAGTGTTGTTTCTCTTTCTGCGAAATATGAATATTATAGAATATAGTAAATTAATGGATGATAAAGTAAAGGACTTGCTATATAGTTGCATTGAGAATTTCAAACACAAAATAAAAGCAAGAGATAAATTAAACTACATAAAGAAGAAAAGAATGTTCAAAGAGGAATTACATTTTTGTTTATCAAGGTATATCTTTTTCTTTATGAACATGTCAATCGCCCGATCTATATTCGAAATACATGCGTATCTTTTATCTATGGATTCTTAGAGAAAAGGAAAAGAATATAGGGCTAATAATAAAAAAGCTATACTCTTTTTTCTTCGCAGAAAGGTATACAAATTTTTTGCTTCTCAGCAGGTGATTATACTTTCAAATTCATCCTCTTTAGGGATTTTTGCAAAAATCCGGACATTTTTGCCCCTCTTACCCACAAGAGCAAATGATGGCAAGTATAATACTTTTTTTTATCATTTGCCCTAGTTTTTATTATGTTAAATTTTGGATATATATTAAGATAATTTATTTAATGATTTATAATTGTGTTAAATCTATGATAAAATGTTTTGTTTTATCATTTTACATAATTCACTTCAAGTTGTTTAATTCAGCCGTAAACCGATTAGGTTTAACGCTCCGCTAAATTAGGAGGAATTATATCACAACCCCAAGTACTTGCATATAAATTGCTCACACATGTTGAAGCATAGACTTGAGAGTATACTATGACTAGATTAAGGGTGTGTTTGTTTGATTAAGATGTTACACATCCAATCTTACTATGCATCTAAATCACTACCACATCTTACTATTAAGAGGTAGCTATAATGTCCGAATCACGAATGAAAAAGTGTTGTTTGTTTTTTATAATTGTCCGAATGATTTTAATTTTCCCTTTTTAAGTATATATTAAATTATTACAAATACGATTAATAAGTAAATAGTGTAAACTTAAAACAAAACATTTTTATCATAGATTTAACACAATTATAAATCATTAAATAAATTATCTTAATACATATCCAAAATTTAACATAATAAAACTAGGGCAAATGATTAAAAAAGTATTATACTTGCCATCATTTGCTCTTCGTGTGGTAAGAGGGCAAAAATGTCCGACTTTTTTGCAAAATACCCTAAAGAGGATGAATTTGAAAGTATAATACCCGCAGAAGCAAAAAAATTTGTTCGCTACCCTGAAGAAGAAAGGGTGGCAAGTATAGTACTTTTTTTTATTATTAGCCCAAGAATATATCCATTGAAAAAATCCTTATATAATGTTCTTTACATCTCGAATTTAGGTTATCATCTTTTATGTTAGCTATTGTTCACACACAAAAAAATCCACAAATTAAAATCAAATTGGTTGAAATGGAAATGTTACAACATGAACATCCATTGACACTTATAGATCTAAATCCAGAATATCCACGCGATGAAGTAGTATACGACGATGAGGAGGAGTTGATTATGAAACAAGACTTTCGATGTCCATGTAGACACTGTGGTCAAGCAATCAACTTCTATCACAGGTATTACTATACGTGTGATCATTGTGACTACTCAATTCACAAATTATGTGCAGAGCTTCTCACAACGCTAAGACACGAATCTCATCGCGATCATGCTCTTATCCTTTGTCAAGTCTCAGAAGAAAAATGGTGTATGTGTCGAGCCTGCATTAACGCATAGCATGACTACGAAGTACCTAAATTATCATTGTATTCAATGTGATGTTTCTATTGGTTTAGGATGTGCCAAAAATGGCGTACAAAACCACATTATCTATCACCCTAGCCACCAACACCCATTAATGTCCATCCCTATGGATATTTTGGCAATTTGTCATGCGTGTGGCAACAAACACCAAGGAAACTTTTATCACTGTATCACTTGTTTCCGTTTTTTCGCCCATAGAGATTGTGTTTTCTTGCGGAAAAAGTTGTTAATACAACATTTTAGAAAGGACCATTTCATTCATAATCACCCACTCACTCTTACTTACTCATTTTCAAAAGATGATCAAAAAGCTAAATTTGATCCAAGATGTAAGGTATGTGAATTGCGATTCGATGAAAATTTTTGGATTTATAAGTGTGAGAAATGTCGATATTATGTACACACAGATTGCGCAACTACATCAAAAGAGGCATCACTCAATGCCATCCGCTTGAATCAAGGTAATGCATAAGTCTGTCACTAAATCTAAGTTCGTTAATATATTGCATTTAATTATCGCCGCAACAAAATTAAGTTTTAGTTACAGAGGCTGATAAAAAAAAAAGTGTCAATGAATCTAATCCAAAAATTGACACTTTTTAAAAGTGTAAGTGAAAATTCAAAACCGTGACACTTAATGACATTTTTGTGGAAATTATGTGTCTCAAAAGACGAAAAATATAAAGCAAATTACAAAAACAAACCGTATATATAGTGATTATACGAGAATGAACCTTTTTTCTATAGTTTACCGATATGACCATTTTACGTCACTATCATACATAGTCACAATCATACCGTCACAATAATACCTTTTTCCCCACAAGATACCTTTTTCCATTGTGTTCTTTATGTTCTATAAATCAAAAGGTTTTACATGACAACCTGGATCATCAAACAAACCTTTTACATGACAACTGGATCATTATGTTCTATAAATCAAACATCATACCAACACCAATGATACCATATCTCACCATTTTCCTTCTTCTTCATGCAGCATTAGCGAGACCTCCATTTCAGCACCTCCGCACCTCCATTGCAACCTCCTTACGCCCTTGCCCACGCCAAGGGCCACGCCCACGCCCAGGCCGGCTGTACCACGCCCAGGGCCTCGCCTGACAAACAATCTCGCCTGTACCACGCCCAGACCACACCCTGGCTCGTATAATACACGTGTAGCGTTGGGATTTTATGTTTTAAGAGATCCAACGGATAACATTGGAAAGTTCATTTTCGTAAACACTCTTGGCGAGAACCATTTTCGTAAACAGGTATGAGTTATAGTTCATTTTCGTAAAAAGCTCAAAAATATATCTTTACACTCAATGCCATGACACTTTTGTTCTTTTAGAGATACTTTATTTATTTGTCACTAATGACAATCTTTTTAGCCGGTCTATATATGTAATTTCCATGTATAATTAAGTGATTGTACGTGTATTATAATCAGGGACGGAGCTAGGGGGTTCTCGCGGGTGCCCGGGAACCCCATGGATTTTTTCGATATAGTGTTAATTTTTGAAAAAAACACCGATTTTTTCTAAATGCATCTTAAATGCACCCGGTCCTTCGAAATATGTTTCCAGTATTATGATTCAAAAGATTTTGTGCACCCGGTCATATTTGGTTCTGGCTCCGTCCCTGATATTTATAATATGGTACGACAGGTAAGGGGGCACATTCTAAAAATTATGAAGATGGTGACTATCTTGATCTTCTCCATCTCCCATTCCCCTATCAAACTGATGCATTAAAACACTTTTGCGGAGAAAGTGGATCTAGGGCCTTCGAAACAAACCTAACACATCCATTACATCTACACCCATTAAATCTTGTGGATACACCATGCTGTAATATTGATATTACAACAACACCTACCTCTTCAATAGTAACAACAACATCCATTCATGATTCCATGAAAATGGTTGAAGTTTTATGCAATGCATGCATAAGACCAATCACAAACATGTCGTTTTACAAATGTACAACTTCTGATGAGGGATGCAACTTTAATTTGTTCTCCATGTGTGGTGCACCCGGTTGCCTACCAAAGTTAAGAGGAGGGATAATTTTAACGAAATACTTACCCTTAAACTATTGCCACAAGCCCCTGAAGATAAACTCGGTCTTTTCCGTTGTTGTCATTGTGACTTAACTTGCAATGGATTTATTTACTCTGATTCTGATTCTGATCAAACTAACTACATGGCTGATGTTTATTGCGGGGTCACACCTGAATATATCACACATAAATCTCATCCGAATCATCTACTTCGTAAACATAAGCCAAGTTCCGAAAAGTATTGTCGTTTGTGTTTGTCTGATGCAAAGACTCAACTTTTTTACGGTTGTTATGCTTGTAAATTTTACAAACATCCTCAGTGTGCTTTGTTGTGGCCAGCGGAAATTAGGCACAAGTTTGACAAGCATCCCATGACCCTAAGGTACTTCCCAGTTGAAAACTATCTCGGTGATTACTTTTGTGAAGTTTGCGAGGAGGAATTAAATCCTAATTGTTTTTTCTATCATTGTGATCAATGTGTCTACTCTATGCATCCGACTTGTGTTGTGTTGCTACTTCAAGAGGGAGGGCGCGTCCCTTTCTATCTTGACATAGGTGTTGATCATATTGATAATGTAAAGCTTGGAGGCATCCTAAGCGACTACAGACACCCCCAACACGACATCATTCCCCCTCACCCCATACGCACCCTCCATTACCCCTGACATCATCGAACAAGTCCTCAAACGCTGCAACAACTTACCCTTCTCAGCCCACTCCCTTTTCACCTGGGCCTAGAAGCTACCCACTTTCACCCACAGTAAAAACAGCCACCATATCTTACTAGTCTTTCTAGGTAGAAGCAAGCAGTTTCCCTTAGTATGGGATTTTTTAAACGAGGTTAAAAATAGAAAGGTGTGTGAGATTGGTCATGTTATGTTTTGGGTTATTTTTAGTAACTATGCTAGAGGGAACTTGCCTCTAGATGCTATTCGGGCTTTTAAGAATATGGGTCTTTATGGGTTGGAGGCTAGGGTTGAGGATTTGGATCATTTGTTGTATGTTTTGTGTAAGAGGAGGCATGTGAGGGAGGGGCAATTTTTTTTTGATGAGGTTAAGAGTGTGTATAATCCGAGTGTGAAGATGTATAGTATTTTGGTGAGGGGGTGAGGTTTTGTGGGCGAGTCGGGTGAGGCGCGGAAGGTGTTTGATGAGATGGTGATGAGGGGTTTGAGTGTGGATGTGCATGCTTTTAATAGTGTTTTGGAGAGTTTGTGTAAAGGCGGGGAGGTTGATGAGGCGCGTTGGTAGTTTAGGGAGATAAGAGGGAAAGGGCTTGATCCGGATGCGTTTAGTTTTAGTGTTTTTGTCCATGCAGCGTGTGAGGCGGATGATGTGCATTCTTTAGGTGCTTGATAGGATGAAAAGGTATGGGCTTGTTCCGAATGTGTTTACTTATAATCCAATGAAACGAGAGAACTTATAGCTCATCACAGAGGCTTTGTCGACATATTAGAAGCTCTATTTTCAAAGACTCTCCTATTTATAGCGTTCCATATCATATATAATCTCACCCAACAAACCGCCTGCCAAACCGTTCTTTGACTTTTGTGGAATTTGTAAATATACAGAGAATAATATGATTGTGAATGAATATTTGATTGTTTCTATTCCACCAACACATAATACAATATATAGGAATACATAGAGTATTCTAGAATCGGGCTTGAGCCCATAAACATTATAGGCTAACACTCCCCCTGTAACACCCCCAAAATTTCACAGCGGAAGCGTTCGGGTCATGGGGTGCTACTAAATCAATAATCACAACACAAGGTAATAAAGAATGGAAATTCTATTCCATTTTCAAAATATAGATTTATTTAAGAAATAGTTTTACATCATTGTTTCAAAGTGCGGAAGTAAAGCCCATAAAAATATATGTTGTCCCATTAAAATTTGTATTAGAATGTTTGGAAACACTTCGGATGCCGGTCCTCAACGAATTCCTTTGCCATTGCCCACGCCAAGTAATAAACCTGAGAAAAACATGCTAAAATGTCAACACAAAGGTTGGTGAGTTCATAGGTTTAAGTTTCGAAAATCAAGTTGGACCACAGTTGCACATATAGCATCTCCGTGAATGACACTATATGCAAAAGGCTATTACGCTAGTACCAAGTTCATGCGACCGAAACTACGACAATGTGCATGCATCTAGAAGCATGATAAATAAAAGCCCAGCAAGTGTATTTCCCAAGAGACACTCAATCAATACGATATGATATACGCCCGACGTTTGCCTATCCAGTCAAACTCGAACGGGGGTGTCATCCCCAATAGATCTATTCATAACAATCGCGCCCCCCAAAGGGAACTAAGCGTAGCATAGTTGGGATTCAAGGTTGTTTCACGTAATAGTGTTTTCGGTTTGTCCGAAAAAGAGTTTTGCATGTTTCTCACCCCATAGTTTTATAAAGCAAGTAAATAAGAGTAAAAGTGGGGCTATAAACTCACCTCAGCAGTTCGGTGAATAAAGTATCAAGAGATCAAGTAACAAGTAGCTCCAACACGCAACCTAAATTAGTACAACAAGTCTCAGTTTGCAGTTTTGTGTGTTCACGACTCAGAGTTTTTAAATAAATGCAAGTGTTTACAAGTGGTTGTGTTTAATGTTGCTTGTGTGGCAGGGTTTACATTAAAATCGTTTCAAAATGTTTTGTAAGTATAGGCTCTTGGAATAGATGGAGGAATGATATATACGAAACTTTCGTATAAGAGTTGACTCGAATATTGGCTCAAGCGTTATCAAAGAATAAATAAATACAAGTCGAATAGTAGTCGTTTGGTTTCGAGGTGTGAAAGTATAAATTTATTGAAGTCGTGGTTAAATAATATATTTGGACAAATGTATTATTTAAAATTTGAGTTCGTCAAACAAATATATGTTAAACATATTTATTTAAACGAAGAATGATACAATAATATAAGTTATTTAAGCGTATAAAGAGTTTTGGGTAAAAAGTGTCGGAGTATCGAACTTGAGGATTGAAATTGGAAAAATAATATAAGTTCCAAATCTTGTAAAGGTTTTTAAGAAAAATGTCAATAGGTTCTAATTAAAGGGACTGAAATCGCAACATCATGTAACTTTCAAATTATAAAGGTTGTAAGTAAATGTGATAAGTGTTGAAAATGGGGGATTAAAACTGCCAAAAGGCTAAAGTTGTAAGAATAACAAAAAAAAGAAAGAAAAGAAAAGTGCCATATGCATGATTCGAACTAAGGACCTCCAGCACAAATCCTAGCGACCCAGCCATCTGAGGTAGAGACTCTTTTGTGTTTTCTTTACATTTTAAACGTATTTAATGGAACCACTTATCTGTTATCTTTTGTAAATGCATTTTCTACATCAGTGTCGTGTATATGCATGTAGTGGTTTTTGTGTTTCATTTCTTCTTTCTCAAAAATAGTTTCCATCTTTTGTAAACATAAAAGCTACCAAGTTTTAAAAGTTGTTTTAAGTTTTAACGTTTCATAATTTGTTTTATGTTTTGAAAACTCGTAACGAGTCAAGTGCGTGTCGACTAACAAGTCAACAAGCACTTGCTTGTTTGTATCGTTTTTATAATTGTTAAACAAGGTTGGACGTTACCACACAAGTTTTTAAAACACAACCATGATACTTTCATGCAAGTCGTATAGGAAAAAAAAAGAAAGTTTAGAACGGCTTACTACACCGAGAGTGGTGGTGACGAGATTCGAATGAACGTGACCGAAAGGACTTTTGAACGTGACCGAGATAACTCCTCGTTTCCTTACTCGACCAAGGACCCTAGCGACTTGGGTTCCCTTTTTGCTTCCACAGTAGACGTTTGTGTTTAGAGTGTGAGAAGTGAGTTGTGAGGAGTGATGCAAGGGAGGGTGGTTTTTATAGAGGAAGCTTAGCATGGCATGTGTTTGGTTTTTTTTTTGTCTTTTGTGTTTTGTGTTTTGTTTTATGTTTTGTCGTTGCTAGCATGTGGGTTTTCAGGAAGATGAAAAGAAGAGCAGGTGCAGGGTGGGGCGTGTTTACAGAAAAGATGATAAGGTCTTGTGGGGTGAGCAAAGATGAAAGTGATATAACCATGTTGCGTTTGACTCGCTGGGAAGGAAGAAGCTAATAACAAGGATGGTAGTGATAGATATGTGATTTATTTTATTACTTTGTTTTGTTGCCTTGTTTGGTACATGATGCTATCACAGAAACATGAAAGTACTTTTGCAAGTATTGTGTTATTAAATATTATAAGGGTGTGTTGGGTTTGACATTTGACCAAAGTGGCTTCTTGCTCTCCTTTGTTGGTCGAGTTTACACGCAAAGTAGGAAAAAGCAAATAGAAATGTTGTGTTTGTGTTCGTGAGGAGTAACAGGCAAAAGGGAGAAGAACAAATTTAATTTTAACAAAGTTGGCCATTAGTTGTTGGCTTGTGTTCAACACAAGAAGAAAGAAAGAAATAAAAAAAAATGTGCTGTGGTGGTGGTTTTTGTACGAGCAGGGAACAACAAAAAAAATATAAACAAGGCCATTGGTTTGTCTCCTCCTTTGTACGCATAATACACACGCTCATGATACATAGACCAAAGGTGATTTGTTCTTGTGTTTTGTTTGGTCACAGAAATGTGAGAATGCATGCACTATAATTACATTTGCCAAGACTTGTGCTACATATAATATTACTAGGGTGAGCTCGGTTTGTTTTTGATTTCCACGTTTGATCACATGCACATGCATGTTTTATATTTTGTCCAAAATGAATGAGTTTCTTGATGCATTCACAGACGAAGGGAAGTAGTGAACACAAGCACAAATCACTTGTACTAAATATTACCAAAATAATAATAAGGTTGGGCCGGCAGGAAGAAGAAAGGGGCTAGGCCCAATGGAAAGTTTTAATGTTGGGTTGGATTGGGTTGAACACGTGAGCACAATAAAAATAAAATGAATTGGATCGGGTAGTGTTGGGCTTAGAGGCCCGGTAGAAAATAAAAATATAAAAATTTATTATATACTTATTTTATAAAGTTTTTATTATCGAGGTTGAGGTGGAAAAATCCCGTGACTTGTCGTGTTTAAAGATTGAAAAGAAAGAAAAAAAAATATAGTCGCGAAAAATTGGTAGGGAAATTTACGAGTGGTTACACCCCCGCAGTCCGAGCGGCGAAATCGCGAAAGCTCGGACTGAAGATTAAACGCTAATAAACAATAAGATAAAATTAATAAATAAGTGATGAAGAAGTCATTCGACAACAAGCGGAAGCACATCTTCAGCAGCAACAAACCAGATAAACCAAAGTATCCTGACCAAATGGGATAAACCAAAGTATCTCTTACCAAATAGGATAAACCAAAGTATCCTGACCAAACGGGATAACCCAAAGTATCCCCTACAACTAAAACAAATGGGAATGACAACTAAAACTAATGCACTAACATCAAAAGAAAGATGAGAAAACGAAAGTTGGTTCTAAAACTTCAACCCCCGAAAAACCTTCCGAATAAACGGGGCGTGTTTTTCCCTAGAAAAACATAGAGATCCACTTTACAAATAAACATCAAAACTTGGGTGGGGTTGCCTCAAAAATTTTTTTCTTCATGAACAATAACTTTCAAAATGTAAAACCACAAACTATTAAACCAAGATGAATACATGACCAGCAAATTCCCATGTTGACTAACCGACCCATTATGTTTTATCACCAATCATTAGCCACCGTTCTAATGAAAGTCCAACAATCAAAGGAATTGACACCAAAAATATAAACTTAAGCTACACACAATTATCCAACCAAACTTTACCGATGCAAGATTCCTTTTGACGAAGTTAGCCAACAGTCGACTGCGGATGATTCTGCTACTAAAACCTACCGAACAATAACGTTTTTTTTTTTTTTTTTCAATCTCCAAACCTATATTTGAAATTAAAGATGAAAGGGTTAATGTTTAAAGGGAGCTCTCCGAACCTTCGGCATGTAGCCGGCGGCCGGAGGCTGCACTGTGGATCGTCGTTTTGTGTTTAGGGTTTTTATAGGATCGAACCCTCTGATACCATGTAAATATACAGAGAATAATATGATTGTGAATGAATATTTGATTGTTTCTATTCCACCAATACATAATACAATATATAGGAATACATAGAATATTCTAGAATTGGGCTTTAGCCCATAAACATTATAGGCTAACAAAATTTTGGCAAGCCTTGGAGTTCAATAATATCTTGAAGCGACATGTTGACCTAAGGGCATGTTTGGTAGAGAGAAATTTAGAGAAATGAAATAAGGTGGAGATTAGAAATTCAGAGAATAGAAATCAGTAGAGAATTTTGATGGATTCCATTGTTTGGTAACAACAGAGACTTGACCAGAGAAATATAAAATAAAAATTTTTATTTAATACTTTTATTTTTTTTAATGAGAAAATAAAAAATAATAATAATAAAAATAAAATAAAATAAAACAAAATAAAATTTAAAAACAATTAAATAGGCAAATTTGAAGAACTAGTTAGTAGAGTTACCAATTAAGTAAGTGGAAGCATACCTCCATTTACAAAACCAATATATAATTCACGTTATTATTTCAAGAAAATGATGAATATGAACACAAATAGGATTTGCATGTCTTTTGTGACTTTTTATGGTCATGTGGAAATCACGTGGTTCAGAGAATTTGATTTCCACTTTAAAAGTGAAGGAATGTAGAGACTTTGGGTTATGTGTAAATGAACTCTCTAGAGAAACCAATATCTCCGCTTTTTTATTTCCCTACCTTACCAAACAAGAGAATTCTACCTATTTCCATTTCTTTGAGTTCATTTCCTCCAACCAAACACACCCTAATATTAAAAGTACTCATATTCCACCACGTAAAGAGTTTAACACAAGAATCTATTACCCAAGAGCACCCTAAGAAGCAACGATCCACCGTTACAATATCATCTCCACAACTCGGAGAAAGAGTTGAGTTAAGATCAATACCAAGATGTTCGAGCCAAGTGTAAACCTGTAATCTTTTTTGTTGTAGGCGCCAAATAAAAATACATTTTTTTTGGGATGATCTTGCATCATTTTGTCTCTTAAGCACCATTTATAAGATTTAGGATCTTGTCATCTACCATTTCTTTACGGTGCGTTTGATTGGGGTATATTGGAGGGATTTTATGGCATTTGCATTTTAAATTTTCTAAATATTGTGTTTGGTATGTCAAATAAAGGAATAAAAAATTCTATAAATTGACAATAAAGAGATTACAATGCTTTCAAAAAGTGAAGAATTTTAATTATTTGAAAACATTTTTTTTTAATAAAAGACTAAATTGGACCAAAATATTGTTTTTACTTTCATTTCTTGTTGCTTTTGTCATATTTATTTATTTGTTATTATTTTTTTTTTTGCTTATTCTTCTTTTTTTCTAATCAAAATGAATTCGCCACCTACTAAAAAAACACCAATAACAAACAAAAGGACATATTTTAAAATACTATGAATTTATGTCAACGAAACATGTGAAAGTAAGTTAAATTTCAAAATTTTAAATTCTCAATTATTGAAATTTCTCGTAATTTGATATTTTTAAATAAGGCTGAGCATCGGTCATAAACCGACCCGACCCGATCCGAACCGAGAAACCGAGGATGAAAACCGTTAATAACACGAACCGAATGTTGTCGGTTCAGTTCGGTTTTTCGTCGGTTTGGTTCAGTTTTGTCGATCTAGGTGTATTTTGGTATGTTTTTGTCGGTTTTAGGCCGAACCTGATCGAGCCGACCCAAATCGAAACCGAAATCATGTAAAACCTGAAAACAAAACCGAACCGACGGGTTGTCGGTCCAATTCGGTTTTTGTCGGTTTGATCAGTTTTGTCGATCCAGTTCAATTTTAAACTTTCGATGCTCAGCCCTATTTCTAAAATTTCAAATTCACTAAGGTCGTGTTTGGTTCAAGGATATGTGGGGAATTTGGATGAATTTGAAATTAAAAACCCATGTGAAACATGTTTGGTTGTCAACTATGAGAGAATTAAATGTCTATAAATTGCCTAGAAAGGGGGAACTAGAAAACCCACTCATGGGTTGAGAATTTTAATTTCCGTATACATATTGACAAATAAAGACAAAAAACACCCTTCAAATCAAAAACTTTATATTCTTCTTTGGGTAAAAGCCATAAAATAACAACGTACTTTCTAAAATTTACCGAGTTAAAACACATACTTTTTTATTAACATATACACCAATGTACTTTCAAATTTTGTTCCGATTTTACCCATATTGTAATAAAATAATATTATCTAATATAATATTATATTAATATAAATCGGTCGTATGGGTGAAGTCGAAACAAAATTCGAAAGTACGTGGGTATATATGTTAATAAAAAAGTATGTGTTTCAACTCGGTAAATTTTAGAAAGTACGTTGTTATTTTATGGCTTTTACCCTTCTTCTTTCTTCTTTCTTGTCACCACTATTTCACTTCTTTTTTCTCTTTTGGGATTTGGATGATCCTTTATTTAAGTAAAACTCACTGTAATTGATTTCTTCCAAATATATCATCTCAAACTTTTTCTTTTCAGATCGATGCAAAAGTTTTAATTGAAAGGCTGTTCAATTAAATCAAGACTTTTTGTTTGATAAGGTATTGATTTATATGTCTTTTTTACAAGTATTCAATTTCATGATTATGCAATTTTGAGTTGAAATATGCGAGTGTTTTTATGTATCTTTGACCAGATTCATTATTTAACATTGATTTTGCTACTGATGAAAGGGCAACTAAGTAATTTACTACTATTGTTTACATTTCAAATATTTTAGCCAACCAAACAGATAAAGAATTTTAAATGCCTGAATTTTAAAGAGCTCAAAATTTTAAATCTCGCATAATTTTAAATTCCATGAATTGAAATTCTTGAACCAAACTTCACTCCAACTCCAAGTCTTTTTTAAACCATCAAAGTTCCAACCCTAGTCAGAAATGTCACTGAAATCACTTTCCGGCCAAACAAAAACCCTCCGTCACCTCCTCACCGCAACACTCCGCCCATTCTCATCATCATCATCCCCAACCCATCTCATAAACACCTCCACGATCCTGTTTACTCACAGACACCCCCAAACGACATCATACCCCTTACCCCATACGCCCCCTCCATCCCCCCTGACATCATCGAATCGTGTCCTCAAACGCCGCAACAACTTACCCTTCTCACCAACTCCCTTTTCACGGGCCTGAACTTACCCACTTTCACCCACAGTAAAAACAGCCACCATATCTTACTAGACATTCTAGGTAGAAGCAAGCAGTTTCCTTTAGTATGGGATTTCTTAAACGAGGTTAAAAATAGAAAGGTGTGTGAGATTGGTCATGTTATGTTTTGGGTTATTTTTAGTAACTATGCTAGGGCGAACTTGCCTTTAGAGGCTATTCGGGCTTTTAAGAATATGGGTCTTTATGGGTTGGAGGGTGGTGTTGAGGATTTGGATCATTTGTTGTATGTTTTGTGTAAGAGGAGGCATGTAAGGGAGGGTCAGGTTTTTTTCGACGAGGTTAAGAGTGTGTACATTCCGAGTGTGAAGACGTATAGTATTTTGGTGAGGGGGTGGGGGTTTGTGGGCGAGTCGGGTGAGGCGCGGAAGGTGTTTGATGAGATGGTGATGAGGGGTTTGAGTGTGGATGTGCATGCTTTTAATAGTGTTTTGGAGAGTTTGTGTAAAGGTGGGGAGGTTGATGAGGCGCGGAGATTGTTTAGGGAGATGAGAGGGAAAGGGCTTGAGCCGGATCGTTAGTTATAGTGTTTTTGTGCATGCGGCGTGTGAGGGGATGATGTGCATTCTGGCGCTTAGGGTGCTTGATAGGATGAAAAGGTATGGGCTTGTTCCGAATGTGTTTACTTATAATGCGATTATTAATAGGTTGTGTAAGAATGATAAAGTTGAAGAAGCGTATGAGCTTTTGGATGAGATGATTGAGAGGAATGTGAAACCGGATGTGTGGAGTTATAATGCTATTTTGTCTTTTCATTGTAATCGGTTGGAGGTTAACATGGCTACTAAGTTGGTGTCGAGGATGGATGTAGATTCGTGTGACCTCGATCGGCATACGTATAATATGTTGCTTAAGATGTTGATTAGAGTAGGGAGGTTCGATAGGGTCACGAGCGTATGGAATAAGATGATAAATAAGGGGTTTCATCCATCAGCTTCAACTTATGCGGTTATGGTTCATGGTCTTTGTCGAAAGAAAGGGAAGTTGGAGGATGCGTGTCACTATTTTGAAATGATGGTTGATGATGGCATACCGCCATATTCTTCAACTTGTGAACTTTTGAGGAATAAGATTATTGGATTGGGGTTTGCAGAACAAGTAGAGATACTTGCGGATAAGATGGAAAGAAGCACTTCCTGCACTATACAAGATCTTTCAAGTGTTATGAGAGGTAATAGGAAGAATGTAAAGTGTTAGATATTGTGACTTCACCTCCTAAGGGTAGTTTAGTATTTTTGGTCTAAAGGGTATTTTGGAAGAATCTAGAAAAGCTAGATACTTTGGTAGAATAATCTAGAATAAGCTAGATATTAGCTTATAGGAAAATCTAAGATATTTGTATTAGAATCTTCTAGAATCCAATAAGCCCTAGTATAAATAAGGGCTTATCCCCCCATTTGTAATCATCTATTTTGGACACACACTACTCATCTTGAATCCTTTGATTTGTAATACAAGAAACTTTTGTCTGATCTCCATTTGTTTTGCTACTGATTATTCCTGATTATTCTCCCCTGATCCTAACAAATTGGTATCAAGAGCCACTCGATCAATTTGAAGCAAGCTACAATTGTTTTGGGTTTCTGATCGACATCAGTTTTTTGGTTGATTTCAAGAATTAATTTCTTGAAACCATTTGATTGTTTTTCGTTTGTGTTTGGTGGTCTGCGATTCGATTAGTTGAAGACACCAAGTCTGAATTTGTTTGGTGTTTGGTGGTTGTTGTCGGTCAGTTTTGAAAACATCAGGTTTGTTTCAATCTTTTGTTGCTTCTGCTAGTTTGATATGTTGAAGGTGTTTGTTGATTGGGATTAGGGATAGTTAGAACTTGTGTTGGATCAATTTCTGTAGGGATGTATTTTAAAAATCTCATCTTTGTGGATCCATTAGTTATTGGGTTAGAATTTGGGGCTCTGGCTAAGAGGGCTTTGAATCAGAAAATGGGATTTTGGAATTGTGCCAATATTTGTTAGTTCTTTGATTTCATTTGGAATTTGTTGGCGGCTGAATTTTGGATTTCGGGTTTGCTCGTTGATTTTTGTTTTGAGTTTTGGAATAATCAGTTATGGTGGAGCTATTTGATGACTGTAATTTTATTGGATAAGTTGGTCGTTGGTATTATCATCCGTATCATATTTGGGGCGTTTGAATTATCAGAGGCCGTTCGTCAAGTTATTTATTAACTTGAATTTGTTTGATACGGATAATAAGTTTGAAGTTGGACCATAATACTTACCAATAAGTGGGTCATTAGAATTTGAATTTGGTATTTGCATTTGAAGATCGATTTGGTGTTTGAAGACTTGGCTATAATCAGGTCGTTTGAATTTTGTTCGATCGTTTGGAATTTGTCAATTTGGAAATTTTGGATCTTCGTTTGTCGGGCTTTTGAAGTTTGTTGCCCGAGTTTGATTGTCACTAGTGAAGATCGTTTGAGCCGATTTGTTTGTTCGGTTGGCCGTTTTGGATTTGTCGGCTAACATTTGATTGTTCGTTTTTTGAAGTTATCGGCATTTGTTTTGGATCGATTTTGTTTCGGATAGCTATTGGGAATCGATCGTTTGATTTGAAATTGGCTAGTATTTCTAGCCTCTGGAACTTGGAATTAGATATGGTGTTACTTAGGAGTTGAACTCAAGGTGGAGATTGTTAGATATTGTGACTTCACCTCCTAAGGGTAGTTTAGTATTTTTGGTCTAAAGGGTATTTTGGAAGAATCTAGAAAAGCTAGATACTTTGGTAGAATAATCTAGAATAAGCTAGATATTAGCTTATAGGAAAATCTAAGATATTTGTATTAGAATCTTCTAGAATCCAATAAGCCCTAGTATAAATAAGGGCTTATCCCCCCATTTGTAATCATCTATTTTGGACACACACTACTCATCTTGTATCCTTTGATTTGTAATACAAGAAACTTTTGTCTGGTCTCCATTTGTTTTGCTACTGATTATTCCTGATTATTCTCCCCTGATCCTAACATAAAGCCGTCAAAGGAAGAAGATAGTTCAGAAGAGAGCGATTATTGATACCAGAGAGGATGAATGTTGTTATTGAAACATTTTTGTTAGTTTCTTAGTTGGGTAATATCAGGCAATGGTCAGTTGCAGGATTAATATTGTTTGGTTTATAAGTTATCTTCAAACTATTTCAAGTTTTCAACCACTTGAACATGTTCATTTGGATGTGAGTGTATAAACTTTGATACTTGAACAAAAGGCAAATCTATAATTGTGATGGCTAGGATTGCGGTATCTTAAAATGATGTTAAAATTACTACTCTAGTATATATTTCGGTCATTATTGATCTAGTGGTAAGGTACCAGATATCCTCACAAGAGGTTCATGTCCAATCTCACTAGGTACATATTCGGGGTGGCCAGAGAAAGAGTCAGAATCTAAGCCGCGTGCCTCTGAATCAGAGACTTGTGCTCTTTGGGTACCGACGAGAGAAAACGTTGTCTGTTGGTGATTATAACTTTCGTCTAGCAAGTTTGATTGACAGAAGTCAATACGTATTCTCGTTTAGTTCACCACACAACTTTGTAAAAGTTAACTACAGCTTGATGCATGATATAAGTACCGGCACAAGCTTAATTTGCTATATAAATTCATAAGCCAAATAAAAAATAACTAGGGGTCTTCTCAATTCGGTTAATATCCACCAGACCGAAACCAAATTAAAACCGAATTTGTAAATAAACTGAATTGAATTAGATTATCGGTTATGGATTTGACAAAATGACAACGGAACCGAACTGACAATTAAATTCATATAAATATATATACTTTTTATAGGTTTGTGCACATGAAAATAACATGAAATTTATTTCTTAGCATATACTAAACACTTTTTAAGCGTTAAGTATTTTTTTTCCTAAAAAACTAAATAATTAAATTTAAAAAAAATATATATATAATTCGGGATATTTTGGTCAACCTGAAAACTGAATCAAATTCAAATTCGGTTTTTAGTTCGGTTAAGTATAATTCGAATTCGGTTTGATTTTGTTTTTGATTTTTCTTAAAAACTTTTTTTAACCAAACAAACCGAACTGAATAAACAGAACATCTTGATAACACGCCCTTAAAAATAACCTTATTACACATGACTAATTAATAAGCCAAACAAAACACCTCTTGTTATTTCAACAAATTAAATCGGATTATTAAAGCTTAAAAAGATACAAAATACGATACCTAAACAAAACACCCGTACCTTTGTGGGAGAGATTCTCTCTAAGTTATAAATAACTTGATAAAATCAGTTTTGTTCCAGATTTCCTACTTGTTATATAAATCAGTTCAATTATATATAAACCTCATTGACTGAAAAAGTTAGATTAGCTGTTATGTATGTGAATCAGATGTTATCAATATTCGTGAAGAAACCATTGCTAACCCTCACCTTGGTCACTGTTATTCTACTGCTCCTACTCATCTCATTATCTCCTTCACCCTTTTCTCAGATCCCTCTCTATTATGCCACGTAAGTGTTACTATCATTTTTTTTTTTAAATAAATTTGTGTTACTGATTTTGGATGGATCTATTTGCAGTAAAGGTGAAACAGAAGAAGAAATATGGAGTGCTAAAAGGATATTAGATTGGAGACCATGTAAATGGTGGCTTCAAGGCCATTTCACTGGTTGGTTTCTCTTCCTACTATTATTTTACCTGAGTTTATTTAGCTTATGAATTATCTAAACACAATGTAGGACTTTTAATCTTCGAGTAATACTATGTGGCTGTGCTATAAAAATGACTTAACACCTCCTAGCAAATAAGAAAAATTAAATCGCGTAACGCCAAGATTACATTATCTTCCTATAATTAAGGACAACTTAGAGTAAAGATGAGTATAACTTATAACAAACGGACCCACTTCATCATAAACCATTGAACTAATGGCACATGATTTTAGGCATCTGAATCATTTCTCAATTTTAAATTAGCATATGCACTTTCAAAATGAAGCTCAAATCAAGAGGAGCTTGTCCAAAAACAACTTAAATAAGTTAGTAGTAGTAGTTGTTTGCTTGGGAGTCCCAGTGAGAGGTCTCAAGCTCAAATCCGTTACCTGCACACTCCTTAGGGGCCACCCGCCCTAGGCATATAATCCACACTTGTGGAGGGCTAGTGAATTATTAGGCTCCATGGGTTCTACGGGGTGGTCTGTGGAGTCCGGAGTTGTCGGGAGTTTATCAGCGAGGTCACTAAAGGTGATTCTGGTGGGATTTTACTCGTACCCAAAATACTTAAATCAGCTTATTTTGTTTTGCAACCACATTTAGCTGATAAGCTGCTTAATTAAGCTTTCCCCAAACGCCACCTAAAAACGTGTTGCTGCATTTAGTATATAAATTACCTACAAATAATAAAACAAATTATTTCACTTAACAAGTTTGAAGCATGTTATACTACTGTGCAACAAAACGTATCTATAAATTGTTTCATTTGAATTGAACTATTGTGATTATAAGCAAAAACTTGTCATGATTTCAGTCTCATATGGATAAGTTGAACTTATTGAAGGGGTAATGACGCAAGTCTACCTTTACTTTTAGTTTTGCACAAACTGAATATGTTAGGAATCAGGATAACCGGTTGAAAGGAGGAATTAGGTTTTGGTAGTATAAAGTAAGTAAGACGGTCAGGGTCATAGTTGTCAATAGCGAATAGCGATAAATAGCGACGAGCCACCTATATGCTACGTAGCGAATAGCGATAAATAGCGACCGCTATTTGTGTTTAGCGATTAAATAGTAGCAAAATAAAGATATGTTTTACCATTCAACACATAAACATTTGTAAACATTCAAAACACCAAAATAGCTAAATTAGTCTATTAGTAATCATCTAAATCATCAAATGTCGGCTCCAACTCATCATCATCATCGTCATCATCATCACCAAGGCCATCCACAGTCGGCTCGAAATGTTTATAACCCCCAACATCATTTTCTTCAGCATCCAAATCACCCACATCTTCATCTTCATCTACTAAGCATCTTCTTTTAGGCCTTGATCGAGATGTGGAGGCCTTGCCACCCCTTTTACGCCCACTGTTACTCCCACTTTTACTTCCACTCGGCCTCCTACTTGCCCTTGTCTCATAAGCTGCCTCACCCGCCCCGGTAGCCTCCGAAACATGACCCCATCTCAAATCTTCACCCTCAAACACCAGGGCATTTGCTTCATCTTCATCATCATCGTCCCCGTCCTCATCCTCATATTCATCCTCAACCATCATTAACCACTCATTCGGATCTAGTACATGTGCATCATCTAAGACAATCGGGTCAATGGTATCACGCATATCATCTAAGGCGGCGGCGGCGTGCCAGAGGTGATGAAGATTGAAGATGTGATGGACTGATGGTAGAATAGCGGCTGATAGAAGTGATAAAATAAACCCTAATTTTGCTTTTATACTTAATAGAAAGAATTAAAAAAAAAATCAATTTTGTCGCTATTCTGTCGCTAAATGGTAATAGCGACACATGACCGCTTCGCTACGTAGCGCGCTATAGCGACCGCTATCGTCGCTATTGACAACTATGGTCAGGGTTTGTTCTTACTAGTTATGATTAACACAAGCTGTAGTGTTTTCGTGTATAATTGCTGGTAAAAATGTAGATATGTGATTTAGGATTCTTGGTTGATCAATGCAGACAACTGCGTGTGGTTTACTGTGTTGAAATGCTGCAGCTTTGCCGGCCAAGACCAATGGTTACATTCGAGTGGATTGTTATGGCGGGCTTAATCAAATGAGGAGAGATGTAAGTACTCTAAACATTTCACAATTTGTGCCAGATGGTGGTAAAATTGAAATGTTCGTCATTACACTAGAATAATGTTTGAGCAACAAAATCTGATGATATCTATCGTTTCAGCTATGTGATGGTGTTGGTGTTGCACGGTTACTGAATGCAACTCTTGTTTTGCCAAAGTTTGAAGTGGCTGCATATTGGAATGAATCGAGGTACTTCAAATTGTTAATATCTCAAGCAAACTAGCAAAGTAACAAATTGAACATATCTTGTTGATATGTTTAATATAATTCACGTGTTCCTCTTCAGTGGTTTCACAGATGTATTCGATGTGGACTACTTCATTCAGCAGCTGAAAGGATTTATTGAAGCTGTTAAAGAACTACCTGCAGAAATTGCATCAATAGAACCTGTCCGAGTAGATTGCAGCAAACGCAAAGGCCAATTTGATTCTGTTGAGACTGTCCTTCCCTCCCTATTGAAGCATCGTTACATCTCTATTACACCTGCAATGAGCCAGCGACGTGACAGGTAGTCCAACTATTTGCTTTCCTGAAGCTGGCGACTTATATTACAATTAGTCTCTCAAACTTGTGAAATCTTGCAGGTTTCCGCTCTATGGAAAGGCTGCACTTTGTCAAGCATGTTACAGTGCACTGCGCCTTACGAGTGCCTTGGAGAAGAAAAGCACTGAACTTCTAGAAGCCATACCCAAACCCTTTCTAGCTCTTCACCTCCGTTTTGAACCCGATATGGTAGCTTACAGCCAATGTGAATACGAAGGACTTTCACCTTTGTCTATGGAGGCTATAGATGCTTCACGTGGAGAGAGGAAACCATGGACTGGAGAAACAACTCGTGTTTGGAGAAGCCGAGGGAAATGCCCACTTACACCAAACGAAACTGCTTTTATTCTCCAATCACTTTCGATCCCAAAAAATACACATATATATTTAGCAGCAGGGGATGGCATTATGGAACTTGAAGGATTAACATCTGTTTACACAAATGTTGTTACAAAATCGTCTCTTTTGAGCGGTGAAGACTTCAAGACCATGCACGGGAACACGAAAGCTGCACTAGATTATTATGTATCGATTAATAGTGATGCTTATGTAGCGACATATTTTGGTAACATGGATAAGATGGTGGCGGCAATGAGAGCTTACAAGGGGTTGTATAAAACCCTTTTTTTAAGCAGGAAGGCATTTGCAGACTTTACTTCTCAGGGGTTACAAGGGAAAGAATTGATGGAGGCTCTTAGGAAGGCTCATAGAGATGATTATGTAATGGATAGAGGTTCCGCTTTGCCAGATTGCTTTTGTGACTTCCAATTATGATTTTGCTTGTTCTTATGGTTCCGTTAGGTCACTTCAATTCATTTTTGTAAAATTTTGAATCTCATTCCATCAACTATGCGAATTGCATGTATATTCTAATTTTGTGCTTATCAAATGCTTAAAGCATTAAACGCCTTACTAAAGCTGGTTACAACGATTGAACAATTATCTAGTACAAGTCTTCATTTGTGTTAGATGTAGCAAGTTTCATCAATTTCCTTATTAATGGGTCGATCTGGGTTATGTTTAATATTAAACAGGTCAAATTGATGAATAACAGTAGTTAAAGGGGAATGGGTTAAAGGTGTTTGAGGTCAATCCGACTTGATGTTTTATATATAAGGTCAAATTGAAGAAGTACATTACATAGTTAAAAGGGAAATGGGTTAAAAGTGTTTGAGGTCAACCCGTCTTAGCATATTTTGGGTATCAAAAAGTCTTGCCGCCTCTGATGCTAGCCAACTTGATGGTTTAGTTAATCAACTTGGTGACTCGTACTGCGGTCAGCAGTGTGTATAAACTGGCTAATAACTACCTTTTATTATCTTTTCTTTCACAAAAGAGATCTATGTCATGTACTCGTTAATCAATAGAAAGTTTGCTTATTGTAAAAGTATTGTTTCGTGACATTTTCGTTCGTGTTGTAAAAGTCGAAAGAATATGTACCACCTTTCATTTAAATTAATCTACCCTGTAATAAACAAGTGTTCTAAAGGTGGATTTTACAAAATTTCCACCACTTTGTGATGTTTAAACTTAGGGAAATGATTTGTACACTCTAACTTTTGATTGGCACACTCCATTTTATGCATTGAACAGTTGTACAGTATATAAATTCTGCTTTATAGAGTTGTACATTTGAGTGTGCAAATCAAATCTAAATGTGTACAAATCATCTCCCTTAAACTTACATTCATCAACTAATCCCTGCAATATCAATGAAGCTTCAGAAATCGCCCCTTGCGGGCGATACTGCTGAAAAATGGATGTATAAACGAGTGATTTCCTCACAAACGAGTGATCCACAAAGCCAATAATAATAAGAGTGTCAATAAAGCCAAGAATAAAACGTCTTCACGTTGATGTTGATCTTGTTTTTGTTTCGTTTATTTTCTTTCAAGTTAACTATGTTGTCCTATGAGACGTACTCTATCTACTCACTTGGCTTAATAAAATATGTTATTTCCTTTTAATTGTTCCGTTAAACATTTTACTTATGATATGTGTTTTATTTTGAAGAATATGGATCGTGTGGCACAACTTATTATTGATGATGAAGACATATGTCTAGTGGATAGTGCAACCACACACACGATACTAAAAAAAGAGAAATATTTTGATCAAATAAACCTACAAGAATCAAATGTTAATACTATCTCGGGCAGTGCAAAACTAATAAAAGGTTATGGAAAAGCACATATATTATTACCCGAAGGAACAATGTTTAAAATTGACAATGCACTATTTTCCCCCATGTCTCAAAGGAATTGAGACTACAAATGAAGGACATAATGAGTACCTTCATATTACGAATGTGATTTTGGGTAAAAAGAAAGTGTTGGAAAAATTACCCGCATTTTCATCCGGGTTGTATTACACTAAGATTAATATTGTTGAAACAAATGCGATCATAAAGAAAAAACTTATTGACCGAGACAAATTTATCGTTTGGCATGATCGGTTAGGCCATCCCGGATCATTAATGATGCGAAAAATAATAGAAAATTCAAAAGGACACCCATTAAAGGACCATAAGGTTCTAGAAACGAAAGATATTACATGTGTTTCTTGCTCACAAGGTAAATTGATCACACGCCCATCACCAGCTAAGATAGGGAATGAATCCTTTAATTTTCTTGAAAGAATCCAAGGGGATATATGTGGGCCCATACATCCACCTTATGGACCATTTAGATACTTTATGGTTTTAATCGATGCATCGACTCGATGGTCACATGTGTGCTTATTGTCAAGTCGCAATATGGCGTTTGCGAGATTACTTGCTCAATTAATAAGACTCAGAGCACATTTTTCAGATTATCCTATAAAGACAATACATTTGGACAATGCTGGTGAGTTTACATCCCAAATATTTAATGACTATTGTATGTCTATTGGGATAAGTGTAGAACATCCAGTAGCTCACGTTCATACACAAAATGGGCTTCTTTGAGTCTTTTATCAAGCGGATTCAAATGATTGCAAGGCCCATGATTATGAAAGCGAAACTACCAGTTTCGCTTGGGCCACTGCTTTACATGCAGCAACACTAATTCGTATCAGGCCAACGAGTCACCATACTTACTCCCCATTACAGTTGGTTTTTGGTCAGGAACCAAATATTTTCCATCTAAGAATTTTTGGTTGTGCAGTATATGTCCCAATTGCTCTACCACAACGCACAAAAATGGGACCTCAAAGGAGAATGGGAATATATGTTGGGTATGATTCACCATCTATAATTAGATATTTAGAGCCATCAACGGGG
This sequence comes from Chrysanthemum makinoi, assembly GCA_910596185.1. Classification (NCBI taxonomy): domain Eukaryota; kingdom Viridiplantae; phylum Streptophyta; class Magnoliopsida; order Asterales; family Asteraceae; genus Chrysanthemum; species Chrysanthemum makinoi. The sequence goes on from OU343221.1 coordinate 332,068,163, forward strand.
GATTTGTTTACGGCTCGATTTGCTGATTGTCATTTTGATGAGTCAATATTCCCAACATTAGGGGGAGAAAAGAAACAACTGGGAAGTGAAATAAGTTGGAAAGAATTATCATTATCTCATCTTGATCCTCGAACAAAAGAATGTGAACTAAAATTTTAAAAGATAATTCATTTACAAGGGTTAGCAAATCAATTACCAGACGCTTACATCGACCTTAAAGAGTAACCAAGTCACATATACCAACAGTTAATGCTCTTGTCAAAATTGATGTTCCTAAAGAACATTCAGAAATTGCTAATGAGTCTAAGGCACGCCTAAAGCGTGGTAGACCAATCGGTTCCAAAGATAAAAATCCTTGAAAGAAAAAGGGAGCCTATAATCAAGATGGTCAAGTCGAGGTTAAAGAAGCACCAGAAGGGTCCTCTATAAGGACATTAGACATGACAGTTCAAGATGAACCTCGGGTACCTGAAAATGAAGAGATCTCAATAAATTATATCATGTCTAGAAAGGTTTGGAACCGAAATGAAATCGACGTCGATGATGCTTTTGCATATAATGTAGCGCTATAAGTTATGAAAAATGATGAGGATCAAGAACCAAAGTCAGTTCCGAAATGCAAAAATAGAAATGATTGGCCAAAATGGAAAGACGCAATTGAGGCAGAATTAAAATCTCATGAAAAATGAGAAGTTTTCGGACCAATAGTCCGTACACCTGAAGGTATAAAACATGTTGGGTATAAATGGGTCTTTGTGCGAAAACGAAATGAAAAAAACGAAATTACTCGTTACAAAGCACGCTTGGTAGCACAAGGATATTCACAAAGACCAAGTATAGATTATGAAGAGACATATTCTCCAGTGGTGGATGCAACTACTTTTCGGTATCTAATTAGTCTGGTAATACAAGAAGGACTCGATCTGCGTCTAATGGATGTTGTGACAGCTTATTTATACGGTTCACTTGATACAGAAATCTTCATGAAGCTCCCAGATGGGTTTAAGCTGCCTGAATCATGTAAAGCAAGTTCCCGAGAACAATATGCAATCAAACTGAATAAATCTTTGTATGGGTTGAAGCAGTCTGGGCGAATGTGGTACAATCGCCTTAGTGAATATTTATTAAAGGAAGGATATATAAATGATTCAATTTGCCCATTCATTTTTATAAAAATGTCTGGATCTGAATATGTCATAATTGCTGTGTATGTTGATGATCTGAATATCATTGGAACTCCAGGTGAGCTACCAAAAGCAGTTGAATATCTCAAGAAAGAATTTGAGATGAAAGATCTGGGAAAAACAAAGTTTTGTCTTGAATTACAAATTAAACATCTTAAGAATGGAATCCTTGTCCACCAAAAGGCATACACAGAGAAGTTGCTAAAAAGATTTTATATGGAAAAATCCCATCCATTGAGCACCCCAATGGTTGTAAGGACCTTAGATATAGAAAAGGGCCATTTTCGACCTCCAGATGATGACGAGGAAATTCTTGGTCCCGAAGTACCCTATTTAAGTGCCATTGGAGCATTGTTATTTCTTGCGAGTCATACACGACCCGATATATCATTTTCACTAAACTTGTTGGCAAGATATAGCTCATGTCCAACAAGGAGACATTGGAATGGGGTGAAACAAATATTTCGCTATCTTCAAGGTACAAAAGATATGGGTTTATATTACACTAATTCATCCGAAAGAGACCTAGTTGGTTTTGCGATGCAGATATATGTCCGATCCCCATACCGGTCGGTCCCAAATTGGATATGTTTTCAAAGTTCCAGATCTTGCCATTTCATGGCGTTCTGTGAAGCAAACAATGAGTGCCACTTCATCAAATCATGCAGAGATCTTGGCCATTCATGAAGCAAGTCGGGAATGCGTATGGTTAAGAAATGTGGTACAACATATTCGTAAATCATGTGGTATCTCTTCAGGCCAAGGAGCTCCAACAATCGTGTATGAAGATAATGCAGCATGCATTGCTCAACTTAAGGACGGATACATCAAAGGTGATAGAACCAAGCATATTCTACCAAGTTCTTTTCACTCACAATTACGAAAAATCAGCGAAATTATTGTTCAAAAGGTTCGTTCAAGCGCTAACTAAGCTACTTGTTTACCAAGGCACTTCCCACTACAACATTTAATAAGTTGGTTCACGCATTGGAATGCTAAGACTCAATGAACTTCATGATCTAATCATCGAGAGGGAGAACATACGGGCTGCACTTTTTTTCCCTTAGCCGTGGTTTTTTCCAACCGGGTTTTTCCTAGCAAGGTTTTTAACGAGGCAGCAGATCTAATCGTATGACAACTAGTGATGGATAGCCAAGAGGGAGTATTATGAATATTATTGTGTGGCTATCCATATACCTTAACTTACATAACCCTTCATCTTTTGTATTCCCTCATTTATTGTTTGTACTAAATACTTGATGAAGAGAGCCCTATAAATTGAGGCTAGTTTTGTAGTTTGTGATATCAATGAAAATGTATTCCACAATCTCTCAATCTTTCTAGCTTATACTTCTTGTTGATCATCATTATTTCATAACAGATGAAGAATTATTTTACGTTATACATTTATTGTTTAGAAATATTAATGGTTCGATACTATAGTGAATGAAAACTAATTACGCATATCAAGACGAAGATTTCACTTTAATGAGATTGAACTTGTACGTTGCATCAAAAACGAACTTACTTGAATATGTTATTTTTATAAGCATTGATATAAGTCATTGATCATACGTTTATTCTGCTTTTACTTTTTTCGGTTTTAGTTTGTTTGCATTGGGTTGGATTGCTTCTAAAGTTGCACGAACAATGCAAGGTCATCATTTGCTTTTCAGGAAAATATACATTCATACATACTAAAAAGTGGCCATATTAACACGAAATAAAAAAGTGTAAGCACCGGAAATTTTTCAAACTAAATTTTAATAACAAATTGTATTTATTATTTCATAACTTTCAATTTTGAACATAAAACAAATTTATTTAATAATTATATAATGTACGAGAAATTATACGTGTGAATATTCAAAAAAATTAGGGTTTATAGAAAGATAGGTTACCCAACTTTATTCGCCTAAGTTACGAAACTTTCATTTTGTTCACTTAGGTTACTGAACTTTAGTTAAGCATTCAACCTCTATTTTTTCAGTGTAATCCCAAATGCATTTTTTTAGGTAAGTTAAGTAACCTAAATGTAGCGTTTTAAAAATTCAGTAACCTAAATGCACAAAAAAAAGTTTGATAACTTAAACGAATAAAGTTGAAAAGTTGCTAACCTATCAGTCAATAAACCCAAAAAATTATTTCATACTGATTGGCGAAAGTCTCTATTGCTACCTTCCCCTTGGAAAACTTACACTGCTATTTCCCTTTTGTCCCCAACTAGGGAGGGTTTCTTCTCAATTATAACAGCCCACTTCACCGGTTTCATAACTTTAACCGACGCATAGATCGTGCATCATTTCTGGAAGCTAAAGGAGAACGTTTTGGAGCTCCACCGCCGCTCAATCTCAGTCGTTGGTAAGCTCACGCGTTATGTTATTTCTTCATTTTATCAAACCCTAAACTAAAAAATCATAATAAACCAATGTTTTTAATTGAACATCTCGTGTGGATTTAATATATCAGAAAAGAGTGTTATTTGTTGTCAAGTTAGTCAACTCACTCAGTGAGTAAGTTATCTGAGTGAAATGAGTTGACCTGTTTAAATTTGTTGCGTTTCTTGGTTACCTTGCTATTGTTGTTGGCGTTATTTTGTTTTCACCCGCGGTCATGTGGAAACTGTGCTCAGTCCTAATTAGGAATGAAAAACATTCCTTCATTTCCAAACCCTCAAACTAAACAACCCCAAACATAATCTAAACCCATGAAAAATGATCCCATAAGATTCCCTACACAAAGCAAACACCCCCTAAAAGTACTCACCACTTCCTTCCCTAGTCAGAAATGTCACTGAAATCACTTTCCGGCCAAACAAAAACCCTCCGTCACCTCCTCACCACAACACTCCGCCCATTCTCCTCCTCCTCATCACCAACCCATCTCATAAACAGCCTCTCACGCATCCTAAGCGACTACAGACACCCCCAAAACGACATCATACCCCCCCTCACCCCATACGCCCCCTCCATCACCCCAGACATCATCGAACAAGTCCTCAAACGCTGCAACAACTTACCCTTCTCAGCCCACTCCCTTTTCACCTGGGCCCAGAACTTACCCACTTTCACCCACAGTAAAAACACCCACCACATCTTACTAGACATTCTAGGTAGAAGCAAGCAGTTTCCTTTTGTATGGGATTTCTTAAACGAGGTTAAAAATAGAAAGGTGTGTGAGATTAGTCATGTTATGTTTTGGGTTATTTTTAGTAACTATGCTAGGGCGAACTTGCCTTTAGAGGCTATTCGGGCTTTTAAGAATATGGGTCTTTATGGGTTGGAGGCTAGGGTTGAGGATTTGGATCATTTGTTGTATGTTTTGTGTAAGAGGAGGCATGTGAGGGAGGGTCAGGTTTTTTTCGACGAGGTTAAGAGTGTATTTAATCCGAGTGTTAAGACGTATAGTATTTTGGTGAGGGGGTGGGGTTTTGTGGGCGAGTCGGGTGAGGCGCGTAAGGTGTTTGATGAGATGGTGATGAGGGGGTTGAGTGTGGATGTGCATGCTTTTAATAGTGTGTTGGAGAGTTTGTGTAAAGGTGGGGAGGTTGATGAGGCGCGGAGATTGTTTAGGGAGATGAGAGGGAAAGGGCTTGAGCCGGATGCGTTTAGTTATAGTGTTTTTGTTCATGCGGCGTGTGAGGGGGATGATGTGCATTCGGCGTTTAGGGTGCTTGATAGGATGAAAAGGTACGGGCTTGTTCCGAATGTGTTTACTTATAATGCGATTATTAATAGGTTGTGTAAGAATGATAAAGTTGAAGAAGCGTATGAGCTTTTGGATGAGATGATTGAGAGGAATGTGAAACCGGATGTGTGGAGTTATAATGCTATTTTGTCTTTTCATTGTAATCGGTTGGAGGTTAACATGGCTACTAAGTTGGTGTCAAGGATGGATGTAGATTCGTGTGACCCTGATCGGCATACTTATAATATGCTGCTTAAGATGTTGATTAGAGTAGGGAGGTTTGATAGGGTCACGAGCGTATGGAATAAGATGATAGATAAGGGGTTTCATCCATCAGCTTCAACTTATGCGGTTATGGTTCATGGTCTTTGTCGAAAGAAAGGGAAGTTGGAGGATGCGTGTCAGTATTTTGAAATGATGGTTGATGATGGCATACCGCCATACTCATCGACTTGTGAACTTTTAAGGAATAAGATTATTGGATTGGGGTTTGCAGAACAAGTAGAGATACTTGCGGGTAAGATGGAAAGAAGCACTTCTTGCACTATACAAGATCTTTCAAGCGTTATGAGAGGCAACAGGAAGAATATAAAGCAGTCAAAGGAAAAAGATAGTTCAGAGGAGAGTGATTATTGATATTAGAGAGGAATGGTGTTATCGAAACATTTCTGTTAGTTGGTAATATCAGACAATTTGCAGTTGCAGGATTACTATATTTTTGTTTTCAAGTTATCTTGAAACTGTTTCAACCACTTGAACATGTTCATTTAGATGCTGAGTGATACAAGGGAATGTCATAAAATTATTATTTGGACCATTTTAGTCGGTGTTATAAACTGATTTGTGTTTTGTAATAACCATGCTCAAACCATATACATGAGGCTACCCGTTACAAGAACGTATATATTGTAGTTGGGTGTGTGAGTTTGCATTTAAGAAAAACGATACTTCCCACAACCTACCTGAAACTCAAACTCATCAAATGTTTCACAGGCTCACCGAGGTATGTTAATCAACTCATGTCGCTTTTGGTAGACAAAGCAATCATTAATTGTAAGGCGCGGTAAAAGGATATGGTGAGTTATAAACATAATTCTCCTCAACCGTAGATCAAACAAATGCTCTTACGGAATTATGGAGGCATTGATGAAGTTGCAAGTACCATATAGACACTATGTGATCCAATAAACTCAAGTGGGACTAATAAAACAACGAATTATCATTTGCGCGTGGGAAAAGGGGCAGGATAGTCAACGACTAGGTTAATGCTTGGTGGTTTATCTGTATAGAATACATGTCAAAACAAGGAAGTTAATATTCGTATACTTGTTGTTGCCAAGGCTGCAACTTTCATAAAAACACAGAAAATGGAAGGAGTCGCTAGAATTATTGACAAAGAATTAAAGTGTCTTCATCAGCGAGTTTAGATATTGATCTCAAGTTGCAATGATGAAGCGCAAAACAGTTCCACAGGCATTGTAATTCGAACCTTTACAAGTTCATGTTTGTTCTTTTGTGTGTATGTAGTCAGATGCGTAGAGATTGTAACCGTCTTCAACATTGTTGATTACAGTACAATTTAAGAAGTTTATGACTTTAATCTTTTTCATGTGATATTTCTACATGTATCTAGTTGGCTTCTGATGATTAATATTAATAATCTTCGGGGAACAACAATGAAATTTTAGAGAACAGCTGTTGGACATCTTGTCACCGAGAGTTAAAATCACTCAATTTTTTTGTTAATGCTCAAAAAACCTTCTAAATTTGTGTTGAATGATTCAGATAACAATTCAAATGTATTGAAATTTTTACATTTAACTTTGACTTGTCCGTGTATCCAGTGGCTTTCTTTGACATGTACGTTGGAGACGGTCCCGTATGTGACTAATATAGATTTTGGAGAAAACGTGGTGAATATAATGAGAAGGTGCTGAATTATGCATTCTTTTTAGCATCGTAAATGAACAATCGATTTAGAATACGAGTCAGTGTAGTTGTGGCATCACGTTTTAAAGAAAGAAGACATAAAAAATGGAGATTGGTTATTAAACTTTAAGTAGAGGTTAAGTCCATAGAGTTCAATGCGTTTGCACAGTATATGTGCAATCTCATCTCAGTAGCGTGTTGGTTGAGCTGTATCTACATTGAAAACATACAACGAATAGGAATATGTAGCTTGTATCATCAAAATATTGGTAGAGTATTTATAAAAAAGACAATGGTGATGTTTTCAGGTACTTTATGTGCAATGGAAAATCTGCTAGAACAATAGATCATTGTAAGCCTTAAAATTTGATGCAAATTTACCTTTTTATAAGATTCAAGTCAGTTAGATGCAAATCTAGTATTGGAAAAGGTATTTTGTTTTGTTATCGTGACACAAGAAAAGCTTTCTAGTTTACAATTGTACTTTGGGTAAAGTTGTCTAATAGAAAATGTTAAAATGGCCGAGGATAATGGGTGAGAACTCATTTGGCACCCGATGGCTGGCCCGTTGGTAAACACGAAGTTTCACCCACTAGTGCAACTATTGGTAAAAAGCCCAACTGGTTGACTAGTTAATAGTTACAAATGGGTGGCTTTTATGTGCCATCCGAAACAAACAAAACCGCCCAAATCTGTGGATCTAATAATGCAATCCCAAAATTATTAGATACATTAATGATGTGCCCTTTGCTTGTCTAACAAAATCAAGAACATAAGGATGGTATTGTCTTGTGAAAAATCTGAAAAATCTGATAAACTGCTCATTAAGTTATGAAAAATTTGCCATTGGCTTGCAAAACAAATGAAAGATTGTTAATCATTTTGTTATTGGCTGTGTTACAAACATCCAGAGATCTATAACAAAACTAATATTGCAGCAAATAAACTTCAAATCTAAGTATTGGAGGGGTGGGCCAGCCAAGGCTGTAGTGCAACGCCAAGGCGACACATGAAGAACCCCAGCAGCAAGCTACTGTGATGGGCTCTTCCCCCATAAAAAATAAGATTAATATCGAGTGAGCCGATGGCTCACATATCAGATATTAAACTGATAAGAACAGATACTACACTTGATCTTAGCCAAAAGGCCGAGAAAGGTATGCTTATTACAATACCAGGCCTTTGCTTTTATACTCACCCCTCCTTGTTTGTTTATCTCACACAGGCGATGTGGGATTGATACAGGGAAATTTTAAAAGATTAATTTGCTTGCACTTTTTGCATTCTTTGGGCACTAGATTGTATAAACTGATTCGCGTTCTGTAATAACTATAGTGAAACCACATACACTATGCTTCCCGTTACAAGAAGGCATATAGTATAGTTGGGTGTGAGAGTTTGAATTTGAAGGAAAATGATGCTTCCCATGACCCACCTCAAACTCATTAGTTAGGCTACAAATGTATTTTCTGAACGCAAAATCGATGATGAAATTAAGTTAAATAATGATAACTAACTGTGATGTCTATCACAGGCTCACCAAGGTATGCGAATCAACTCATGTCGTTTTTGGTAGCAAAAACAATCATTCATTTAAAGATGCGGAAAAGGATATGGGGGGTTACAAACCGTAGATCAAACAAATCCTCGCATGGAATTATGGAAGCATTGAGGATGTCGTAACTTGTGTACCATGTAGACATTCTGTGATCCGAGAAACTCAAGTAGGACTGGTACGCGTGGGAGTTAAACATGGTAGGAGGAATCACATTCTATGATTAAGTAGCAAGATATTACCCAACCAAGGGGTTCATGATGTTGTGTGTGATACATGTCAAACCAGTGAAGTTAATATGCTTATCGGTGATTTTGATGAGGCTGAAACTTGCGGCAAAAACGCATAAAATGGAAGGAGTCATCAAAATATCGATAAAGATTCGAAGAGTATTTATCAACCGGTCTAGATATTGATCTCAAGTTGCAAGGATGAAGCACAAAACAGTTCCATAGGCATTGTATCTGGAGCCTTTACGAGTTCATCTTTGTTCTTTTATGTAAATGCAGTAAGGAGGTTGTAACAATCTTCAACTTTGTTGAATACAAAACAGTTTAAGAACTTTTTGCCAAATTAACAACAATATATATCGATATATTATTTTTCCAATTAAATTGATAATTGAGCTTCTGATTATTCTTGTCATCATCTGGATCGACATTTAAAAGTTAAGTCTTGACTCTTTCTTTGTTGATGTATCTATCTATATGTTAGAAGTGGTTGAAGGGGTTTATAAATTTGACATTTTCATGTATACAGGAGATATTTTTGACATGTACATCGAAACATACAAGTATTAATAGTATTATGTGTAATCTCGTCCCAGTATCGTGTTGGTTGAGCTGTATCTACATTGAAACATACAAGTAATAATAGGAATATGTAGCTTGTATCATCAAACTATTGGTAGAGTATTTATAGAAAAGACAATAGTGATGTTTTCTGGTAACATATGTATGTTATTGTTACTAACTACTAGTTCAAGTTGATGTACTTCTGTTCTGGTAGTGCAGCTTGAGTTGAACATACATCAAATGTTTGGGCTCTACATATCATGGTAATAATTTTTTACATACTTCTAACTACAGTTGATTTAAGGTATTTTTTGCAACTTTATGAAATTGACAAACACTAACAACTTACAAATAACAATAGATCATTCTGAACCCAATTATTACTTCAAAATTTGCTTCTTGATATATTAACTGTACTTTCCTAGTTAAAACTAGGGTAAATTTGTCAATAAAAATGTTTAAATGGCCAAGGGAGGGCAATGGGTGAGCTCTTTTGACACCTGAGGGTTGGCCCGTTGGTAAACTCGAAGTTTCACCCGTGGGTCAGCTATTGGTAAGAAAGCAACCCGTTGACTGGTTACGAAAGGGTGGTTTGTATGTTCCATCTGAAACAAATAAAACCGCCCCGATTTGTGGGTCTACTTCTGCAATCCCAAATTTTATTAGTTGCATTGATTATCTGCCCTTGCTTCTGTACCAAGATTAGTAAACATGATGTTTAACAGTACCTACTGTCCATCAAAATGTTAAAAAGTCCTCATTGGAATTACAGCAATAATGCAAATACCATATCCAATTAAAGCAATTAGTACACGGGATGGCTACCAAGAACGGATTTGATTAGAGTAAGTCTACCACCCACCGAAAGGGTTTTAGCCTTCCACAGGGAAAGGCTGTCCCGAAAACGATCAATTATTCCATGCCACCCATCACATAGCCACATTTTTCTCCCCGACAG